>RANY01000655.1:0-20541 GCA_009805235.1 Neurospora pannonica FGSC 7221 | reverse complement strand
CGCACCCGGACTCCTCCACCGGCGCCGCGCAAGCCGATTACTTCCTCGCCCACGGCGGCGGCTGGTCCAACGACGGCATCACCTTGCCCGGTATGATCGACCTCGAATCCGTCTCCGGTAAAGCCACCTGCTTCGGCTTGTCGACTTCGGCCATGGTCTCCTGGATCAAGTCCTTCTCCGATCGCTACTACGCTAAAACCGGTCGCTACCCCATGATTTACACCAACTACTCGTGGTGGAACCAGTGCACTGGTAACTCGAACAGCTTTGCCTCGACCAACCCGCTGGTGCTGGCGAGGTGGAGCAGCACTGTTGGTACCTTGCCTGGGGGTTGGAGCTATCAGACTATTTGGCAGAATGCGGATACGTATACTTATGGTGGTGATTCGGATGTCTTCAACGGCAGCCTCGATCGCTTGAAGGCTCTGGCTAAGGGGTCTTAAATGTTGAGGGTTTGTGTGGTTGGTCTTGAGAGGAAGGACTGGGAACTGGACCGTTTCCCCGGCGGGAAGGTTTGGGTTTTTCTCTTTGAGGAAAGGGTGGCATACCTAGGGGGGTTTGAGTTCCGGGGGCTCCTTGTGCCCAAACACTTCTGTAGGTATGTCATGGGAATCGTGTAGAACTTTATAAAACTCGAAGTTCTTCCGGGGTAAAATACCTGTGCTGCCACTCATTGACAATATTTGTGTCGAATCTTGCGCCTATAAAAGCCCAACTGGAATCCAGAAAAGTGATCGAGAAGTAGAGCACAACCCCCAGTCGTGATGAATCTGATTGATACCATGGCCTCCGAAGGTCATCGGTAGAGGTAACACTAACACTCACTGGTATCAAGGCAGTCCAGGTGGCTGATGCCATGACGTTCACCGGTAAGTGGTAACCGGCGATGAAGACCAAAAGCAGTCAGCTTCACCGTTAACATGTTTCAGACCTTTTCGACTTTGTGAAGTTGAAGTTTCTCCCTCAGTCGCAGTTACCACCGTGCGGGACGGGAGGTTTCAGGTTCAGGTTCAGGTTCAGGTTCAGGTTCAGGTTCAGGTTCAGGTTCAGGTTCAGGTTCAGGTTCAGTGGCCGTCAGCACCAAAGTGTGACTTCCCAACCGCCTCTCCTCTTTGCTTGTGGCACAGTGTAACTTCAGATGTCTCTTATAGCTTGCTTTTTATCCCGTTACTGTCTCTCCCCAGTCGTGAACACTCACAATCGGACCTTTACAAGGTTGTGTTACCGGATATCACACCGGTCTTTCAATCTAGTTAAGTCGACACGGTTCGGCCAGGTCTGTTCAAGGTGTGTAACTGTTTTAAGTATGTTGACCGATTTCGAGACATCATGTTTGGTCGAATTGTAACCCTTTTGGACTGTGAATGAAGCCTCTCAAAGATTTCAGCTGAGCCCTCCAACTCCAACGGCGTCCTCGGCGTCCTCGGCGCCACGGCAGCCGAGACGGCAGAACGGCACATGGCGGGTGGCCCCGTCCGGTTCGGTTGGTAAACTGCCTGTCAGCAGCCTGTCAGCGAAATTGATTGTGAACTGTCTTGCAGATGGACATCTCCTTTCCGCAACGTTTGTGGCATAAGCAAAAGCAAAAGCATAAGCATTGGCGAGATTATTTGTGTTGAGGCTCATCAACGTCATATCAACCATCTTCGTTTTCTCTTGATTAGAAATCGTATACCATTCACTCCGTCGTCCTCGTGATATACCATACATCCATCCATCTCATCCATCTCCATTCATACCTGTACATGTACACCGACACCGAGCGGCCCGTCATAAAGTAGTGTAAGTAAGTAAGAAAACAAGGTATCATCGCAAATTAGAAAAACTGGCTCGCTAGGTATAAGTCGCTTGCCACCAAAGAAGAAATAACAGCAAAATGTTGACAAACGAAATGTTTTGACAGACAGAAGAAAGGACTACTTCTTTGGTTAGTTATAATCTTGAGTAACCACCAAATCATGCTTCACAGAAATTGTCCCTTCCACCGGCCTCGTCCACCTCGACTGCTGCTGCTGCGATCCAACCCTGACTTCTGTCCGCACCGTCGGTTGAAGACCAAGCTGGTTAGGCGGCACGTAACCGCCTTCCTCTGCACGTGCTCCTCCGGGGCCACGGTTCTGCGACGGCGACCGGTTGAACTGGTCCTTGCTGGCCGTCCTTGCGTGGTGGTGTCCTCCGTGTTGTACAGGAACTGCTGTGTGGGCGATCACGGCCGCGTGCTTCTCCAGTTGCTCCTGGCTGCCGGATTTGGTTTGGAGCTCGACGTCCTCCGGGTATACGACGCTGCGGCCACCGAACTTGCCGGATTTGGGCTTGCTGCCGAGACCGCTGGTGCTGCCCTCGGTGACGTCGCGGCCGGATGAGTGGTGGACGTACTTGGCGTGGCTAGGGGCGCTGCGAGAGCCCATTCCGGGCATGACGTGCGAGAGCAAAGGACGGAGCGTGGGCAGGCAGGAGCAGACAATGCCGGAGGCGAGTTCGGAGACGGACCAGCAGGACGAGTCGACGTTGTCCCAGGTGGTGTCATCGCTGAGCTTGAGATATTGGATGCGGATAATGGAGATGGCGCAGGTCTGAGAACAGGGGTAATGTGTTAGTAACCGACTGTCGGGTTCAGATGACAGACTGCCAAGAAGAGGAATGCTCACAAAGAAACCAAGACAGAAGACGCCGATAAGCGCTATTTTCTGTTGCTTCCGAAGGTTGAGACTTCCCAGCGCCGGTAGGGGGATGATAAAGATCAGGACGTCGGTAACAATGTTGCCAGCCGCATTGATGTACCAGAAGGGCAGGTTGGGCATGCAATGTCCGTTTGGTATCGAGTCTCCTAGCCAAAACTTCTCAATCGGGGTGCAGGAAAAGATGACGATAAGCAGCTGCGAGATGGACCACATAGCAACGAAGACCAGTGCATAGACGACAACCTTGCGCATCTGTCGTGTTCCCAAAACTCGGTAGTATTGGAGTAGGAAGGTGAGCTTGATCGCCGTCAAAGAGGCGTTGTAGAGGACGATGGAGATGTAGAATGTCTGTTCTTGGAGTTAGTACACGCCAACCAAGTGCCATAGCTGATTGTTTGAAGGCATACCCTAAAATACTTGGGTAACTCGGTCCAATCGATCCTAGGATCGCCCATGTGGTGACCAGCACCATAGATGGTGTCTAATAGCATGTTAGTACGATATGAGACTTGTGAGTCTGCCACAGAACATACTTGAAGCCACCATAATACCACTGCCCATGGCAAACACAAGAGCAATGATGGCGGCATAGTCGTCCATGCCAAATTGGCGAATCAGCACGGCACGGGCATATGTTCGGAGGCCAACGGCCAACGTAGCGAAGCCCAGCACCACCGTCACGACCGTAATGGGCACATGGGCGCGCGACTCCCACACCTTGTCTTCTACTGCTGCGGTCGAGTTCGACATTGTGGCGGTTTACCTACACGGCAGTGTAGGTCCTGGAGAACGGGCTGAGTTGAGACTCGGATTTGAGCCGCGAGGACCGTGTCGGCGATGTTGGATATGCACTCAAGGAACGACGGACTCCATGGCAAAAGTAAAGAGCGGGTCAAGCGTCTGTTATATGAAAGAAACAAGACCCGGGGCCGGAGTGTAGTCAAGACCGGCGCTGCAACACGGACGCTTTGCGGCTTGTCTGTCCAAACAGCTAGACTCTGGGAGGGGGGGTAGTCCCGGATGGGACAAGATGTAACGCTGAACTGTGTAGCTGATGCAGCATCTTTTTCAATCTCAGTCGCAGTTCCTGGCCCCTGAGTATAGTACCAGTGACGGGTTGACCTTGTTAAACCTGGTTTGGCCTGGGAAGTTTGGCCTGGGAAGGGTAGCTTGGCATCTTCCCCGGATTTTCTTTCACTCTCTCTCTCTCTCTGAGGGTCCTTGCCCCCCTTCCTGTCGCTTCGCATGTGTGGATGCGCTCAGATATTGAAAGCGTTTTCCTGCTGTCCAGGAGCATACCCATGACGACGACGAGGGGGCCGGTGGGTGCGAGATCACGGATATCTCACAGTGAGATAGTGGTTCCAGCTATAGTCGCCACCGCGTCTTGGCCAGAATGGGTTGCATTGCTTGCATTTCTCCAATCTCGATGCTGGTCTGGAGGGTCTGAAGTCTGAACCAGGAGAAGGTCGGTGGTCTTCACCCCATTTAGGAAGGCCGTCGTCGCCTGGCCTTTGTGCAGACAGGGAGCCGTAGAAATTTATCCGAGCGCCCTTGTTACGTTAGTCGGATGCAAAGGCATGGAAGAAGCCCATCTGGTTGGCCAATGCCTGGTCACTGAGGCCCCGAGAAAGCGACCCTTGGGTGTTAGCAGACTGCAGGTCCAGCCATGAGATGTATCATTGTGTGACCGAAGTACTGGTATGAGAATGTGTGGTATCAGAATTGCAACTGCAGAAGGAGTTCTGTCCTTCTCAACATGCGGGCTGGAAGCGATGGATGGGTCGTGTTGGAGAGAGATGAGATGAACCTTGGGACATGGAAATCGAGGTGATGACTAATGAGAATGAAGGCGAGATGCAAACGACGGTTCGACGGGATGACACTTTTTGATAGTTCGGCTTCAATACCCGTCCTGTTCGTGTTGATTAGTACCAATCCGGCAGTAGTCAGTAGTTTAGCTCGGAGATGGAAGCTTCTCTACGGGTTCTGCGAGTGAGAGAGTTGAAGGATTGAGGAGTTCCATGATCAAGATGGAAATGAGAGATCCGCTTGCTGGACAGGAATGGCCAATGTCAATGCCAAAGGAGAGCAAAGAGGGCGAAGACGGTCCTTGGCAGGAACCGTGCTAATGGAATGCAGGCCGACTCCGGTATTGTGAGAGAGTGTTGCTCAGGAACAAGAGATGCCAAGATACGTTGGAATAGGCGTTAGGATAAGGCGCGTCCGTGCACGCGGTTAAAAGGCACTTCCGGAGCTAGGGACAAGTGGGGTTAGTGCAGAGGAGCCCCACTTGTGAACTGTATCTGTGCACCGTCGCTAACCCGGATTTGCTCAACATGGTCAGTGCGCCAGTGCATTGCCCGCCAACTTCACAGAAGACGGGAACGACGGGCAGCAACTGGCAACTGTGAACCCTCCAACATCTTCACCACCTGCTTCGGGTTCGACAGTATGACCCTCAGCTAGTGCGTGGAATTACGGCTTCCTTTGTTTCACAACTCTTTCTTCCCGCTTCACCTTTTCTTTTCTTCCTGACCGGTCGACCTACAGACGAGAGCCAAACATTACGTTTGGTGTGTGATCTTTCCACCAGCACACGCATTAGTGTCAAGGAACCACTTCCTTGGACACACTAACAAATCGTTCGCATATCACGGCCACATCCGGCGGCGAAAAAGGATAAACCCAGCTCACCCAGGTAACGAATTGTCGCCTACGAAAGACGGGTTTCAGGCCCTGAAGGACCTCCAGGCAGAGAATACCGGGGCATTACAACCCTGTCCAATGTCGTAGCCTCCTAGACGGGAAGGGTGGGGAACCTCTCGAACCTCTCCAGGCCAAAACACCAAAAGCCCCCCTGCATCGCAGATGAGAACTCTCCACCGCGGGAGATCAGCTCTGAACCTTTCCATCTTTCGTCACGTCCTCCACAGACGAACATCTCATCGGGCTGAGCTACAGTACAGTATTTACGCACATCCTAGCCCTCCACGGCTTACAAGGTGACCTTTTCACCAGGTATAACAAGTCACAAGGACAGTTGCCAACGACCCTTTACACTGGATTTCTTGTCCCTGGACAGTGCCAGGGTTCGAGTGTCGGGGTGTCTTGATACACCGAACACCTTCACCTTGGACGACTCGATACAGTGGGAAGGTTTGAAGGGATTGATGAGAGAATGGAAACACTGGAGTCGCAAGAGCCACCACGGCGCTTGTTCATCCAATCTTGACTGCGCTTAGAGGGATATCAAGGGATTCAAGTCAGGCACTCCCCAAGCTGAACTCCACCAAGCTGGCTCGGCTGGTACAAAACCAACAACGGGCTCCGGCCCGGTCAACCCTGCAGTGTTAGTGACGGAGAGGTCAGAGACTGTCTTTGTCTGCTCGCCTTCTCGCGCGCTGGAGCTGAGAGACAGGTGGGTATGTTGTTGGTTCTCTCTTCCTTCTCTTTCAAAGCTTCTGGTGGCTGTTTCAACGTCACCAGAGACCAAGACGAGGCGTTTGCAAGTTTGGAGCCGCCTCTTGTTACGATGCACAGCAAGTTTATCCACCACTGGCATACCTACGCCCTACAACAACTTACCATTCGCGATTCCAGTACCAAATCCTCGTCAGATCTGGACTCTTTGAAGATCTTTCCACCATGATGTGCATTTCTCCACTGATGGTTAACGAGGATACTTACATGGTGCACAGACGAGCCATCTCTGGGTTTTTCAACCTGCACGACTTTACCGCCTTCCAGATCAAATACCTTACAGTGTACTGTCGTATCGTCCCAACATAACTCATTCTAGGTTCGCCCTTCGTTTCCGCTCAGCGTCGCATAGCACACCCTCAAGCGCCCTATGCCGAGACATAACCATCATTTAACAGACAAAATACAGGGATCGCAATCGCTTAACGCCATCTCGGCACCCCGACCACCCCCTGAACAAAAGTTCTTAGGGCGTCTCCTTCTACGGGGACGGGAGAACCTCCCAGCAACCCCAGTGGCAGTGGCAGTATCCGCCTAGAGGTAGCGCAAGGTGGTAAGGTAACCAGATACCAAAAACCGAGAACCTGGAGTCAATGTCTTCTTTCTGTCATCACAGACGGGAAAGCAATATCGCTTGTCTAACCGACTCGCTTCAGACTGCTAGTGAAGTTTACTCCACTCTTCACGGGTGGTATCATGCAATAGTACCTGGCTTTATAGTGCTTACGTGTGTTGTAAAAACCTCCGTCTTCTCTCACAGCCCTTGAAATACATACAGGGTCTACCCAGTCTATGATAATTTGGAGCCTCAACAAGCACATCACCATCCAAGGACCTGGGAACCTTCCAATGGACTGGGTCTCCCATGGGGGAGATGAAAGTCGACAAGATTGACAAGACGGCGGGCCGCCCTTGCAAAAATATGAGAAAAGGGAAAAGATGGACAAAAACGCAGGAGGGTCATAGACCGGTTTCGCTAGACAGCCTTCAAGATGGCTGGCTAGACGGCCCGTTCCAGCACACCACTACAAACTCCTTCTCACCCACGATTTGAAGCGATGTCTACACCACTTCACCTCACCGACCTCTAGGCGAAGTCAACACTGAAAACGAAAATGACCGCCTACATATGCGGCCAACTCAACAACATCAACATCACTTTGCCCATCGCGGGCTGATTTCCAAGTCCGGGCACTCGTTATCGAAACGCACGGCCGTCAAGCGTTGCCTCTAACCATGGTTTTCGAACTCCCCAAGAGCCGAGTGACATGCCTTTCCCAGGGTCGGCCGTTGCCAATGCCCGGTACCATGTCACATATAACGGTTTTATGCGACGCCACTATACAGTAGCAGATATCCCGGACTTTTCGACGCTGCGCTACAGAGTAACGGTTTAGGATTGTGTTTTATGTATACATAACAGAGGTACGGTAGCATGTGAAAGAGAAAGAGGGAGGTGCTTCGAAGAACTCTCGAAGCGCTCGAATTGTAAGTCAGCTCATCAGAATAGGGTACATTCGCCTCCATTAGGGGTACTCTGGAAATCTGCCCAGAGGCTCAAAATGGAAGTTCGATACTGTTCTCCTGGGTTATGGGAGAGATAATACTGAGATTTATAGGCATTGCCAATGGTCAGTAATCACTGGATTGCATGACACCAAGCTAAGGTACACAGGCTGACTGGCACGACTGGTAACATAGAGGGAAAAGGAGATGGTAAACCCTAACCCTGCGAGCTTTCAAAAGAACCCAACTCCTCTCCCCCTATTTTCAAATCCATCTTCAGGACGAGAACTTGATGCAACGATGTTGCTTTCACTGTTCTTCAATTTCATGATAGCTCTTCGGGAGTCGGCGCCACAAATCACAACTCTTAGGCCGGAAAAAGGCCTATAACCCTTGCTCATCGATTGGACCCAACAGCTGCAGCCAGCAACGTGGCCAGTGGAATAGGCCTCTTAGCCGCCTGGATGAGGTGGCTGAGTATGATCGCCTCAATCGAGGCCCAACGCGGGGCTCTCCGACCAAAAGGCTGAATGCTGTCGTGTTACGAAGGCAGCGGTAGGACTTCGGCTCAACGAAGTTTCGGCGGCTGAGCCTCATGATATCTCAACTGACTTCTAGGGTAAAAGTCTACCGATGCTTTGTGTGAACTTGATTTTCTCATCGTTGTAACTGTAACCGTGATTGTACACTCGTCGTGCGAGTGATTGGCGACACAATGAATTCTGGTCTCAAGATTGGGATACTTTCTCCCTGTGAGTTTACATGGTTGCTCACAATGACAAGTGGTGAACATGCCAGCTAATATGATCGGACTTAGCAGAAAAGGGGGGATTCTGGGCGATCGAGGAAAAATACGTTGATTGTTCGACGTTGATTAACCTCGTACACCCAGAACTCGGTAGCCTACCGGATCAATGCTACATGTGAGTCAAACCGCGGACTATAAATGCAAAACATAGACATGAACAGGTTCTGACTAACATATCTCAGATTCATGCGCAAAGATGACTATCCACCCGTAAACGGCGGGCGCGAAGCCCTTCTCGCCGCCTTCAACGTCCCCAGCTTCGTCGCCAGCAGAACCTGCTTCGAACTGAACGGCTACGCGGGATGCAGACCGATATTCGAAGAACCGCAGCAGAAAGATCCCTTTGGGGAGCAAGACGCTACCCCTACACTTACGAGCTGCACGACATGGTTCCGCTATCTCGCAAAGATGGTCCGCAAGATCGACTCCTTCCAGGATAAGCACAAACCTCACGACAAGGAGCCCGAATATGTCCCTGAAGTGTCCAAAAAAGGATATGAGTGGTTCGAAATGAGTGTCTTCACCCGTTGGGACGCCCCAGGGAAATGTCGGGTCCTCTGCATCGACACTCCACCCGATTTCCCGGACCGGCTCAGGGATGCACTACTGCTGAAGAAAACCCCGCCTGGAAGTCTAACTCTCTCGGATGCGGCCCAGGCCGACCCCTTCGCCCTCCACGCCGACCTCCTAGACATCATGATCGTCTACTCCGACATCTCCGTCTGGCGCGTCCGCGATCCGATTCGGCTCCTCGAAAAGTCGCGGCTCAACGGGCACGATCTGTTCGAGCAGATCCATGACCACGCAAGACATGCGAACCACTCGTCCGAGGTGCTGGAGGCGGCGATCCAGACGGTCGAGCAGTTGAGCAGGTATCAGAGGGAGATTCATGAGAATATTTCACATGGGCAGCGCACGGGCAGCCGTTTGGGTCTAACTCTGACGTACAGAGCGCAGGCGAGGGAGTATACGCAGTTTCAGATTTCGTTGGTCAGGAGTTTGAAACTGAGGAGTGATTCGAGTTTGCAGAGGTTGAAGAATGAGGTTGGGTTGGTATGTATACACTGTCACCCATTCACGACTTACTCCGAATGTTGGCTGGTATAAGAGCGATGCTGATGAGAAGCAAAACAGGCGTACAACAATATCGCCAGACAAGATAACAGCGTCATGAAGTCAATAGCGCTGTTGACCATGATCTTTCTGCCTGCCACCTTCATCTCGGTATGTCCCCTTCTGCAGTCTTGACTGTACCTTCCCCTTTGTCGATAACCCATCGCTCTTTCTCCACTTAACTTTGACCGCTGACCACCAGAAACACGGCAGGCACTCTTCAGCACCACCTTCTTCACCTACGGTGACAACGGCAACTGGGAAGTCTCTGACGAGCTTTGGATCTACTTCGTCACAACAGTGCCAGCGACCATTGCCATCGTGGTGTTTTGGCGGGTATGGCTTGACTACGGTGATGTCATCTACAAGTGGTTCAAAGGATTGGTGCTTAGAGCGTGGAATGGGGTTACGGGGTCGGTGTCAAGGACGAGAACGAGAACTGGAAGTGGGATCGAGACAGGCGTCGAGGATGCGATTGAGCCCGCCAGAACTAAGACAGGAGTTACGGTGTAGCGCTGTTGACATTTTTGGCATTTTTCATGTATTGGCTTATATAACAATGAATGAGTCTTCAATCTCCGTCTTTATTCCCGTCTGCTTTGCTCCTTCCCATTACAATTCCCATCGCCCCTTCCGTCCCATCTCGCCATCCTCCCCGCCCCAGAACAACGCCCAGCCCGGGCTTCCCAGCGGCAGGACCTTCCCTAAGATCATATAAGCCCGCACTTCAGGACCTTCCAACACCTCCAGTAGCATACGTGGCAGTGTCCTGGGGCAGAAAATGCGTGGTATTTTCGTAGGTCTTGCAGCTGGTCTCGTGTTCAATCCGGGGCTTGGGCGGCCGAGCTTTTTGCTTTTTCGCTTTTCTTTTCGGTTGTAATTTTTTCTACTGCAATCTACATCAATACGAACTCCATGTTCAGTTCCATATTGACGGGAAGTATTGCAGAGGCTGCATCGAGATTGTACCAATCTTCATCTCCGTCTTTACTCCAGTCTTGTCTGCTCTTTCCCATCGCCCCTTCCTATCACCCCTTCTCATTACTCCTTCCCATCTTCTTCCCATACTCCCGCCCCAACCAACCAACCCCATCACGATAACCACCCCTCAACATCACCCCTCAAGTCCTCCAACGCCCCCCTAATCAACTCATACCTCGACACCCCCGCCGCCACCTCCTGCCAATCCCCCGCATCCAAATGCTCCGTAGTTCCATTCCATACAGTCGTCTTCATGTCCTCCCCCACCGCCTTCCTCCCCTTCACTTTCGTCCCTTTCCCCTTCCCATCCCCTTCCACAAGTCCCGGTTCAGCATCCTCATCCTCAAACCCACACATCCACATAACCTGCCTCACCCACGCTTCATTAACCGTCACCCCCTTTGTAACCACCACCTTCCTCTCCCTCCTATTAACATTATACATCATGATAACGCTATAATCCACCGGCTTCTTCATCTCTCCCTCCCCGGCCCCATCCTGGTACTTATACTCCCACTCCTCCTCTGAGATGCCAAAAGGAGGCCGTCCAAACCCCAGCGGTAACTGCACAAAACTCTGCACCGCTACTAAGATCACCGTCTTATACCTATTCAATCCGCCCCGTCGAATAGCGGGAAGCGAGTTGAGTACATTTCCATAGAAAGCAATCCGGTTGTGTGCCCCGATGAGAGCAGTGGCGAGGTTGTAGGGTTGGTTACCGACGCCTGAGACACGGCTGGAGGTGGTGGGGGTGGCGGGGTTGGAGGAGGGGTTAGAGGAGTAGTGGAGGCCTTTGAGAATCCTGAGGCTGGGTTTGGATCTTGGATGATGTTCTTGAGGTTGGTGACATTGGTGAGGTTGTTGGCCTAGGCTTGGGACACGGATGGAGTGGAAGAAATCCTTGAGGAGGTTAATTTGTTTTCGGTTGATGGTGGTTAGGATAATGAGGGATGTGGGAATTTCCCCTTGGCCGTCGAGATACTTGCATTTGGATTTGGGCTTATGGGAGATACCCCTATGGATGATGTCAGGATGGGAAAAACGGGGGAGGGCATTGACGAGGGTTTGGGTGATGGATGGGTTGGGGGGAGGGACAATGGTTTCGGTATTGCGGAGCTGGGAGAGGGAGTGGGGGAAGGAACTGGGCATGTTGGGTAGGTTGGATGAGTCTTCTTTGTGTGGATTCAAGACAGTTGGTGAAGAAGGTAGGATGAGGTGGAGTGAGGAAAACGAGATTGAACGATGAAGCTGGTGTTAATTACTGCAAGTTTTATAGCAAAGAACATGCTAAGGATAATGGATGCCAGTTCTTTAGGTGAGTGCTCATGAATCACCTTTTTCCACTACCCAAACGCTATGAATTAGTAAATAGTTTGGAACAATCTCACAGCCAAGTTGTAAGTCCAAGTTGTAAGTAACTTATCGGACCGGAGCAAAATCTGGCTAGGAGCCTTAAGTCATGTTGCACATGAAGCGACTTGTTGCATATGGGGTTCTATCTTTCAGGTCTGGTTGGGAGGCCAGCAAAAGATATCTGTGACGCTTCAAGTCATCTGAACAGGGAACTCTAGCAAACATCAAATGAACGAAGCTCATGATCAAGACATTGGGATGAATCAGCTCGAAAGGACTGATCATCAATGAACCACATCCGTAACCACCACCCATTAGTCATTCACCCAACCTTCTGCAGCGTAGCACAAGCAATCCGCGCCGAACTAGCATCATGGAAAACAATCCCTCTATTCCCAATATACCCCAAGTTGATGACATTAAGCGCCGAGTAAGGGTCGTTGAAGCTGCATTTTTTGCATAAACTGATCAGCAACTAGACCATGGATCTCTTCCGCGAAAGCATATCAAGCATATCTCACCTCTTCAACACGCTAGGTCCCGTCACAGTCCCGTACTTCCCCGAAAGATCGCCGACCTCACAAGTCTGAGGCGCCGCGCTGTTGCATGGCGGACTGTCGCCGCGCAGGTAGGAGTCGAGGTGGCCGGCTGTGTCGGCGCAGTTACCGTCGGAGGGGACGGGGCGGAGGTGGACGTGGTATTCTGCGCACGGTTAGCAACTCGTTCCAGAAAGACATATTGCGGAAGAATTGAAAGAAGCACGTACTAAACGGCCCCTGATCAACCGGAAGACCCGTCACGTCAATAGTATAGTTAACACCGACAGTATTTGCGACGGCGGTCACGAATCCCTTGACTGTAGGAGAATCGAACTTTGCAACCCAGACTTCGCCGATGACGGGGTTGTTTCGGACTGGACGAGCATCTCCTAGCTTGCCTGTTGTGCTGTTGCTTGACTGGCAGACTGCAAGGGTGGCAGTGGCCAGGAGGCCGAAAAGGGAAGTGAGTTGCATGGTTCTGATGTGTTGGAGTCCTCTCACGACGAGATTTTTGTTGGAAGTTGGGATCTAAGAAATGAGATACCGGGGAGCGGCAGCTATGTCTTGCTTTATAGACATTCTCAGATTCGGGCGAGGAAAAAAGGTGTGCAGGAACCGACGGAGGAAGACGCGTTTTAATGCAATTTAAATTTGGGGGTCCGACGCGGATTTACGATCGGACGTCCAGAGCACCTGCAAGATAGAATGGTGATAGCCCGGACATGTTCCCGGGTGATCTGGATAAGTTCGCAGTCCGGCAGTGCCAAGCCACGGCCTGATCCCGCAGCACACTCAAAGCATCGGTGATGCGTTGCGGTACAGAGGGCGCGATTAAATGACATGCATGATAGAATGAAAGCAAGGGGTTGTAATCTCTTATACATCAACGACATGCCCGGGATTGCGGTCCCGGCCTTACTGAGGCGGAGCTGTATTGGTGAAAGTGACAGACAGACAGACCATAGGAAAACAAGCGGATGATTCTGATGGAGATTCGCCAGTAAAAGGATAATGGGTATCGTACTAGAGGATAAAGAAGATATTATTTTGAGCCCTACAAAGGGCCATTGTAGGAAATAATACAAGTCCCAACCGCCTTGAATAACACACCGGCCCCGTATATGTCCGTACAAAGCAAATACAACCCGTCTCTCTGCACATCTGACAAAACCGCGTTCGTTGCCTCACAACACAGGAATGGCTATAGTATACCTCCTTGCTCAACGAGGTGTTGGAAGTTCACTGGCCGATGACCGGACGGGTAACTCAACGGCATTGTTGATATCAAAGGCCGTAGTAGTGTCGCTGGCACTGAAGTTGCTTATTTCTGTATGCCTGTTCCTCTTCTCGGCATCATCTTGGTGATCCAGTATCGACTTGCTAACAGGATAAGGAAGGGGACCCAGTGGTGGCGGTGAAGGCGGCATCGGATGCCACATTGAGCTTTGCACGCTCGCATGTGGCATACGGTCCGAAGTCGATACGGATGATGGTGGGATAACTTGGGCTGGGGCACTCGAGTGTAGAGGATGCGAATCCGGAGCATTCGGTGCTGGTGATTTCGGGGCCGGAGCGGTAGAGCTTGGAGCATCTGAGCTTGGACCGCTCGTATGCTGAGGTTGCGAACGTCTTCGCCACCAGAGAAACAAAGATGCTACAATCGCACATATGACCACTGTGATGCATACGGCGATTATCACAACAGCCGTCGTTGAGATGGTCGATTTTGAAGAACCAGGGACTGAAGAAGACGACGGAGAAGCAGAAGCAATGGTCTTTGCAGAGGTCGCTGCTGATGTCCCGCTAGCCATTGGGGTGCCAGTTTTGCCAGTGGTGCCAGTGGTCAACTTATCGGTTGACTGGTAAACCATTCGGACACCGTAGGCGTGGATGGCATCAGGACTTTTGAGTGTCTCGGACGTCGTGATTGTCTTGCCGTTTGGCGATCTCGTAACATCGGTTGAATAACCTGACGCCGGTGCCTCCCAGATGCACATATAGTCACTCAACGATGAGGCAAGCTTTGCAGGTTCTGCAACGCACGAAAGCCAGACAGTTGGTCCGCGCTGTGGGCAGCAGGTTACCGTCGTGATCGTAGAAACACCCCCGGTGTCATGGCATGCGGACATGTAGCCGTTGGGGCAAATCAAACCAGGTGAGAAGAAAGCGGTCTCGGCGGGAGACCAGCCGCTCGGAAGGCAGCTAGTTTGTTGATCAATGAGATAGACATCGGACGACGAAACCCCGAAGCAGTCCGGCGGCGGCGAGAACATTGTCGTCAGTGGGACACGAGCGAAAGACGTGACCACCAACCTGGCGAGAGGAGTAACCGCCGGTGTTGGCACTGATGTTGGAGGAGGCATGGCTGCTTGTGTACATCAATCTTTTCATCAACTCGTCAAGGCGCTCTTGTCGTCTGTTGTTGGGGGTTTCGAGATGACTGGATGTTTGGCGTGACAAGAGCCTCAACTCTCAATGAACTCACCAACAAGCCTCGAAGAGGTACGGGGATAGTATGGATTTGTAGACTCGAGGACGCTTGCAACTTACATATGCTTTCTCCTTGGGGTACGCAACACCCCTCAAAACATCTCTAACAGTGGTCTTCTCGATCCGGATGTCGCACGAGACGGTATTCCCCCTGGTCGGTTTGTTGGAACGGGACCTCATAAAGAGTACTGCCCCCGTCACGTTTAAGCATGTTCTTTGATGGATATGGCCGTAAAGCAAGGGAAGTGAGGCATCGTGGCCAAAGAAGCCGAATAAAGAGGCAAACTAGGGTGTTGCTGTAGGTCTGGACTTTTCAGCCTTTGAACGATGGGAACAGGCCTATACGGAGTGCGATGTGGGAGAACATGATCAAGGGACGAGAGTGACTTCAGCTCCGTGCAGTTGAGTGTATAGTGAACTCAGAGTTTTCTTCGGAACGCCGGAAATAGCGATGGGTAAATGGTGCGGTGTGCGGTGTGGTGAGTTCGACCTGAACATCCATGTGGTGGTGAGATACTGTGAGAACGGCATGTAAATATCATGACAATAGCAGAGGCTTTTCCGATCTTGACTGGGGTCGCAAAGTGTCGCTCTTTGCTGAAAGGACCGAGTCGAATCCCGGCAACAAAGAGTAAAAAGAAAAACATGCGGTGGTGAGCTTATAATTGTCAAACTGTGCAAGGATCATGACCATCGCGCGAGGTGTTTGTGTCAATTTGTGTCATCCCGTCCGGGGTTGTGAGGAATGAAGAAAGTTAAAGTTGGAAGCGGAATTGAGTTGCCATTCGTTCGTCGTTGATCGAGACGGGTAAGTTCGAGGCAGGCGACGGCAGGCAGTCAAAGCGGGCAGTCGAGCCGCACACCCATTGGTTGGAATGTGCAGGCGGGACAGGCCGATAAGATAAGCAGGTTTACAAAAGGGCGGCGCGGAACTACGGAGGGTATTTTATCCGGTTGGTGCACAGACCAGGCACACAGGGCACACGCAGCACCACCCAAATTTGTCAAGGTGGGCAAAAAATCCAAGCCGAAGCTGGTCAGCGTACGATCTTCGACCTCACACATCAACGACCGACGTCCGAATCGCAAAAATGGTCAACGTACCCAAGACACGCAAGACCTACTGCGCTGGCCGCTCTTGCGGCAAGCACACCCTCCACAAGGTCACCCAGTACAAGGCCGGCAAGGCTTCGGCTTTCGCTCAGGGAAAGCGTCGTTACGACCGCAAGCAGTCCGGTTACGGTGGTCAGACCAAGCCCGTCTTCCACAAGAAGGCGAAGACCACCAAGAAGGTCGTCCTCAGACTGGTACGGGAGCCCGAATAGGAATCGAAAATCTGAAGACTTCAGGGATCGAGGCTAAAAATGGTGAATCTACAGGAGTGCTCCGTCTGCAAGCAGAAGAAGCAGCTTCCCCTCAAGCGCTGCAAGCACTTCGAGCTCGGGTAAGTTTTTCCTTGTTCAATGATTGAAATGTTTGGGATCAAGGAGACACGGCATCATCATCGGAATCGAGCATATGCGACATTGCGCGACAAGAGTAACTATTTTCGCCGCCGGACTGCGAGACATTGGACTGCGATCATTCCCCCGCCGGGTGCGAGACCGAGACCACACGACGGCGACCACCGACAGAGCTCGACGCGACATGAACGACTCCGTACCGCATTCGAAGCCATATTTTTGCGTGGGAAATGTGTGAAGGACCGGTGCGCCAGGCAGCTGCTGTTTTGCCGCTATCCGTCAACAACAAACAGGAGCATCGCCACACTTGGGGTTCCGCGCATGTCGTCAAGTTGGACACGGTGGAGGAGGCATCGGCAGAAACAACAGAAGAAACATGTGGCCGTTACAGATTCCTGCCTGGCATGGTCCAGATGAGATACAGCCCTTCCCGGATCTATCGTCAAACTTGCGCCACTGCGACATCATCCTACGATATCCCACGATCGACCGCTGATGATGCGGTGTCTTCTTGGCCTATAACTCGTACTCTGTTGGATTGGTTCTAACATGTTTGAAACTACAGTGGTGACAAGAAGACCAAGGGCGCTGCTCTCGTCTTCTAAACGCCTTCCATGGGAAGAATGCGGTGGTAGCGAGGTTGAGAAGCCGGCACTGGTTTTCTTGACTGGTCTTGCATGGGTTTGCCGTGTCGTAGCGTCGAAGTCAACGGACTGGCTTCGATGTTGGCACGGGAAAGTTGGTCTTTGAGGTACATGTACAATGGACACGGATGGTCGGGTGCGGGAAACGAACAATACCATCTTTGGGGCGTTTCGTCTGCGGTTTCTATCTACCAATGCTGCCACCATTTTCCTCGCAACTTTCCTCTACGCAGTTCCTCCGCCTAGGGCATCTTTTGGTCAAGGGGTGATGTGAGATGTGTCCCGACGTCACATCGGTCTTGACCTGTGTGCTGGAAGACGGAGTCTCGAGACATGCTGTTGGCCAAGGAGCTCATGGTCGTTATCCAACCAGCAAGCAAACCATGCGGACAAATACTCTAGTCTCGCAACTGGAGTCCACCAACAGTCAAATCATAATATCAGCAAGCCACCAACACCCCGAGTTCCATGCCTGTCATATGTGTTTCCTACCAGCGGCAGCGCGTGTTCCCATGTTTGACAGCTTTTTGGCGTTCCACTTCCAACTGCACCAACGATGCTGACTACACAAATGCTTGCTGAATATGGCCGGACCAGGCAATCCAGACGCTTCATTATCACCTGAGATTCTGCTCACGATGGGGTGTCCTTCGAAACGCATATGGCCACGGCTATTGCCTAGGCAAACTGCTAGATACCTACGTAGTGGAAGGTCGACAAATCGCAAGCTGCAAGCTGGAACGGCGAGACCAGTCAAACTGACATCACTCTAAATCACCTGAATCATGATGGCTTCCATTCGGACGAACCGCATCTCCACCCCAGAGTGCACTGATAACGATAACCTTAAAAGCGGCAATGCCCCACGCCCCTGTGGGGTTGGTGGAGAGTGAATGCAGATCGTGAATTCCCCATTCTTTCTTTCCGTGTCAATTTGTTTCCCGCTTCTCTTCTTTCCCAACACTGAACTTGTTTGCTTCTCCCGTCAGATCTCAACCGCCCCCCTCATTCCAGCTCGCCAACCTGTTGATCCGCCACCACGACCCTGACACCTCTCCCTGAATACCTACTTGCATCATCCCAAATGCCAGTCTGAGAAGCGCTCGCATGTGCGTCATCTGCCAGGGACGGGCAGGGGAGTACATGGCAGCCCATCGACCCGTTCGTCGGTACCCTTTCGAGCCGTCATGAGCGCGTACGGGAAGGTTCCATGTTGTTGGCGTTGGCGCGCTCACGTTCCATCGTCATCACGGACGGCTCGGTTGCCAGCAGCAAACGCCCTTCTTACCCGCCAACCTGACCCCGCGTCTCCGGCATTTGCGCTTCAGTTGGCGATCTGCTCAGAGCCTCAACCCGGGGCAGCAGACAGCCCTCGTTCCGCTCAACCCAGGGCCACGAATGGCTTTCAGCCCCATGGGTTGCGCAACACCTACCTTTCCGCTTGGAGGCCCAGTGGTTAGCGTCAGAAACACCGTCTTAGCATCATTTCGAAGATTGCAACTACTCCTCAACGGGCACTCACACGGGGTATTCAATCCTTACCAAGTCTGTCATCAAATTCCACCATCGTTTACAACTGATGTTGCGCATGTTCTCTTCTCACTCTTTACTCTAGGTCCAACATCCTCTGACAGTACTATGTTTTCGCGGGTTTGGACGAAAGAATACTGCGTACACCAAGTGGTGTGCCTGTTCCTTCAGCGACAAGCAAATGGCGCTGCTGAGGGACCAATCCCGGGATCAAGATACATACCAAGACTCAGGATGTCCATATTTTGTCGGCAACAACTTTCTGGGCCTTCAATATGGAATTACAGGCGGCGGCATGTTGTCTCACCCTGGTATCTGTTCGCCTTGCCTCGCCCCTACCACTATCGTCGAGAGACTGGCGTTGAAGAACATATTGTCCTATATTGCATAGCCAAGAATATCCAGACTGCCTCCGGCACCTCAAGTGTTGATCCCGAGGTTCAGGGCATGGTGTTCTGCTCACTTTGAGACCACCCAAAGCCCAGATCATAATGTATGGCCCACTGCAAAAAGGGTACGGACATACCGAACGTTTTGCGGCGGGACAAACATCACGCACAACCCCCTTCACTGCTGTTACACTATGCACAACAGAAGATACCCATCGGGTCGCCGTTTCCCTTGCCTTCACAAGCAAAGAATTTGTCAATACAAAAACCCTGGGCGGTTCTTGAGAATCGAGAAGGTTGAGAAGGCTGCGACTAACCCTAACCCCCCTCGTGTAATGCCTGCCCAAGCACGCCAAGGTTGGACCCAAGCGCTGGGAAGGCTGGACTAAAAAAGAACGGAGTAGCCATGCAAGTGGAACACTCCAAAATTTCTTTTGTGGGCCGTTTGTACTTTGCCTTTGCCTTATAGGATTTTTTTTTTTTCCTTCGTTGGCCTCACAATCATATTCACTTCTTCGCATCCAGACCCTCAGTGTCACCCTTACCACCACAAACAGTCTCTTGTCTTTGATTCTTCTCACTCGCCTTTGCGGTACCTCCGTCTACGACTCACCAGCTCTTTCAACCATTACACAACACACAACAGCAACTATGGACAGAATCGCCAACGACACCACCATGCAGAACTCTGACGCCCTTACCGAGGGCCGTCGCATCTACATGGGCAACCTTCTGTACTCCGTCAAGCCCGCTGATGTCGAGGGACTCCTTCAGGACGCCGGCTTCACCCAGTACGAGAAGATTCACATTTCGGTTGATCCCCTTAGCGGAAGGAACCCCGGCTACTGCTTCATTGAGTTCACCACTCGTGAGGAGGCTGAGCGCGCTCTTGAGAGCTTGGCTGGCGTTGACCTCTGCGGACGTTCCGTGAAGCTCGGCCCTTGCCACCCCAAGACTTCTTCTCAGCGTCGTGAGGGAGCCTCCGCCTCCCCTGCGCCCCGCTCTACTTTCGATCGTTGGGGTGACTGGAGAAGCGGCAGCAAGCCCGCGACGACCGAGGAGCAGAGGTCGTATGGTACCCAGAGGCGCACTGGTAGTGATGCGAAGGAGGGTGTTGTCCAGAACAACAAGAGACTCTATGTTGGTGGTCTTGGCGAGATGATCGACCAGGATCAGAACGACGCTGAGATCCGTGAGATCTTCCTTGGCTTTGAGATGTGAGTCCAGAGAGCCTCCTTGTGGTGGGAAATCAACCCAGTTTCATGTGCAGGCGTATTGACTTTGTGATAGTGTGACTATCGGCAAGCGTATCGCTCCTAACCCTCTTTCGAGGCCCCAGAACGGCAGCGGTAGCCACCACTACTGCTTCGTCGACTTTGCGTCCGAGGAGGAGGCTGAGCGTGCCATGACGGCGACCAACGGCAGGCCCATCTTGGGCGGCACCCTTCGTGTCTACCCTGCCAAGTCCAAGGCTCCTGTCCGGGAGTCTGAGGAGGGCTCCTCCTACAGGCCCCGTGGCGAGCGCACCGAGCGCACCGAGCGCCCCGAGCGTGCTGAGAGG
>RANY01000654.1:0-20550 GCA_009805235.1 Neurospora pannonica FGSC 7221 | reverse complement strand
GCCAGGCCGTTGACTAGCCGCATTGGGGCAAGCGGGCACTGCAACGGCCCTGTCGCGCACAGGCCATCAAAACATTGACCCGCCATTGCCTCCCATCCGCTCCACAAAGCCCAGCCAGACTTGCCAGACATGTCCCGGTCAGCGCTGGCCCATGGTCAAATCCAGTCCAAGGAATCGCGAAACTCGAATCCACCTTTCTCTTCGATGTTGCGGGCAGCGGGTCCAAGCATCGACCTTCATTACGTTACCAATACGATCAAGTGAAAATTACACTTTCATGTGCCCTGACCCAGCAGTCTTCGTCCCTTTCCCCAAGGACTGGACCCCCTCCTCCGCCCCAGCCAGAAGCAAGACGGGAATGCTGACATCAAAGCCAACATCACAGGGGCCCAAGGACTCGTAGTACCGACGCAAGTAAACTGAACCACAAATTGGTGATGCGGTAATGCAGATGTTAGTTATCTGTTTCCACTCCCCGCGCTTACCATCTCCCATATTGACATGTGGGGTGAAACTTCAAAAAACACATGGACCTGGAGTCTCCCGTTGATCGGACTGAAGTGGAAGTGAGGTGTGATGCGGCAAAACCCGTCTTCCATCTTGCCTGTTTCGTTTGTAAGTGGAAGCCAAAGACGGCAACATCAACCAATCCACGCAAATCCTTCCCTGGCCGCTTCTCGTTCGTTTGCATCAACTTCTTTCTTTTGGACTAATCCCCTTGCTGGATGAAGAAGAATGCAATATTCAATGGTCAGGTTAGTCTTTTCACACTGGACTGAAGCGGTGAGAGGGGCGAACAGATAGCTAGACTCCTGTCTTTTTCTCCTCTCATCTTCTCTTTCCCGCTCGTGATTCTTTGTTGTCGCTCAATGTTGTTGTTGTCTTTGTTGTTTTCATACCATAGGCCCAACGCCAACGGGTCACAAAGTATACCTAAGGTAATGCAGTGTGGCAGACAGACCCTCATCCATCCCTTCGCTGGTTCGGTCCCGTCTCATTGCATTTTGCCCTGCCTCCTGCACCGGCACTGCAGACATGCCGCTTTTTTGTTTATACCACCATCGGTTCTTGTGAGAGCAGGGAGCAGGGGGCTAGAGGTACCACAACGCGTTTGAGTGGTGTTGTTGAAGCCTCCCGACTGGTTGTCTTTTTTCCTAGTGTCAAGTTGTCAACCTGTCATGATGTTCGCTGCCACAGGGAGAAAGAGGTTCTTGTCGCTGGAAGTTACAAGCGGGGTCGCCGTAAACAGTATCCGCAGGGGGGCCACATTGCAGCCGACCCCACCAGAGCAGACAGGGAACCACTTTTTCGACCGCGTTTAATGGCGTTTTGAGCGCGTCTTTTCGCGTTTAGGACGCGTTTATGGAAAGCAACGTCACTGCAGCGTGTGAGATTGAAGACAACAACACCTCTACATGGATATACAAAAATGCTAGGGTGGTGAGCTGCAGGTGGCACCGAATCTATATCCACGCCCTTTGATTCTTGTATAAGTTAGGTACCAAGCTAACATTTTACATCCAAGCAGAGGTAAACATTGAAGAATGCATGCTTCCTTTCCGGAGGAGACAGAGGCCAGACTCGGCACTTCTTCTGTATGTACTTGTACCATCCCTGTAATATCCATTTGGTGCTACGTACCATTCGACGTTCGAAAACGGATTGGGGAAACAGAACCTGACATCTAGACAATGCCACTTTCCGAAAGCCAAGGGACACTGGACTGTAACAACCGCTTGGAATGTTTTCTGTTACTATTTCTATGTCTTTATTTTATCCGCTGTCGTTCATTCACTGTTTCACACCCTCTCTCGCAAAATCACAGTCTGTGTCGGAGACAATACAGACGTATGAATGGAAGTATTCCGTCGCATTGCATTCCTAACTGACTGAAAGACAACGGTACTGTTTGTGGGGAAGCTGTTACAACTTACAACTGTAGGCCTCCCCCGCCGAACGTTTAGCTCCCGTCCGTCTTCACATGAAACGATGAAATACTCCAGGGTTGTCAAGTGACATCAGACAACATGGATCGAACGTGCTGATTCCTACCCCACGGCATGGACTTTGGGCCCAAGGGTAAGATGCGGATTTCGAAAATACATACGATACATACCGGTCAGCTTACACCTCGCTTCAAACCGGGTGCAGGATGCGTGGTTGCGATCTCGGTGGTAGAGGGTAAACTTCGTCAAGAAAATACAAATTATAGAAAAAGCCCAAGACAGAAACGCCACCTGACCATCCATACTGTACAAGTTAACCTTCATCCTCCCAGGTCAATAATATTTTCCCACTTCCTTCTCTTTTGATCTCCTCCACCCCCTTAATCCCCATCCCGGACCAGCATACTAATACTCTCCCCAAACACGATCCTTCTAATCGCCTCCGCAAAAAACGGCGCAATATCCAACACCTCCAACTTCCCACAAACCACCCTCGGGTCGACATCATTCTTATTCTTGTCCGGCAGCTCCTTCTTCCCTCCAGCTCCAGCTGCTCGGAAAGCTTCAAGATGTCGATCCTGCGCCACCGTGTTCGTCACCACCACCCGATCCAGCGCCGACGCATTAATCCTCTGTATCGCGTCGCCGCTAAACACGCCGTGCGTGATGAGTGCAATCACTTGGACGGCGCCCTCGCGCTTGAGTAGCTTGGCCGCGCGCGTGATGGTGTTGGCCGTGTCGGCGAGGTCGTCGACCATGATGCAGATGCGGTTGGCAACGTTGCCGACGAGCATCATGGTTGGGTAGTTTGTGTGGGTTTTGGACGGTGGGCGTCGTTCTATGAGGATGGGGAAGAGGAGTGTCAGCGTCTCTTTTAACTGTTATGAAGGGACGAGTCTGACTGTGATTCGGTACGGTGGCGATGAAGGTTAAGTGGTGAGTTCGCGACTGCTCCCGCCTCGGATGAACTAACCCTTGTGGATGAGAGCAAATCCCAAACCTAGACTGTCGGCAATGGCGGCGGCGCGTTTAGCCCCGCCGGCGTCCGGGCTGACAATCACGGCTTCCTTGTAGTTCTCGATGTGGTGTTGGATATACCGCTTCAGGAGTGGTTTGGCGATGAGGTTATCGACTGCAACAACTCAAAGTCAGACGGCTGTTTGCTTCCCCCTTTCCCGGCTCTGGAAGGGAAGACGCAGTAAGGTGGCTGGGACATAAAACTCACCGGGAATATCGAAGAACCCTTGATACGTGCTCTCATGCAAGTCGCACGTAACAATCCGATCCGCTCCCGCACACGTCAACAGATCTGCAATCAACGATCCCGCCTGCGCCATCATCGGCTTGAACCCGGCCTTCTGCTGGAACGCCATCGCCATGGTCGGGTTCTCGTAGTCGTGCGTGGTGAACTTGTCGTTGGCCTTTTGCTGTTGGGGCTGCTTCTCTCCCACCGAGTTGTTTCCATCATCACTTGCTGGTCCCGTCACCGTCACCGTCGCCGGAGCCTTAACCATGTCGCGGATGTCGATGCCACGGGTGATACTACTGTTGGACAGGCCATTGACGAGCTTAGACACGCCGTTAGTCAGTCCGGCAGTTCGTGGGATATGTGCAGCCGGGGTAGGCGGGACGCTCTCAAACGTGTACGAGACGCCCCCTTGGCCTTCTGTAGCTTTCATCGCTGAAGCATCTCGATTTCTAGACACCAGCGGCGCCCCAGTTCTGGTATACGGCAGGTCTGGTTGGCGGGAGTAAGGGAAGAACGGCAGGACGGCCGTGACCCTGTGAGCCGATCCCGTCTTGCAGGCCGATATCATGATGCAGAGTTCGATGAAGTAGTCGTTGACAGTGACATGATCTGTTCCCGCTGTAGCTGAAGTCGAAGAAGATCCATCGGTGTTGTTGTTGTTGTTGTTGTTGGCCGCGTTTCTGTTGGTTCCCACCCCGAACGACTGGATGATGTAGACGTCCTTCCCGCGTATTGAGTCCCTAATCTCGCAGCGTGTCTCCCCCGACGAAAACTTCTCCAGCACGCGGCTTGCCGGCGGTATGCCCAGGTAATCGCAGACGCTGTCGACGAATTTTGGGTGCGAGTTACCGCTTAGGACGACGATGTTGCGGACCATGACTGCTGTCTTGCTGTCTTGCTGTCTTTCGGTATACGTGTGTGGCACTTCGACTATTCGTACGAAACACGGCGGGATGGCACTAGCTAGTACCAGCTTCGTTGCCGTTGATGTTTCTACTTGCTTGTCGCTCAGTCACTTTCCCGGACTTCTCCCCTCTTTCCAGTCACGATTGACCTCTCGGAGAACTGCAGTCATGGATGGAAAATGACCGTAGATGCTAACAGTGAAGACGTGATTAGGTTTGTAGAGAAGGGATCAAAAAGGAAGATAGGTGGACACAGGAGGACAAAAGGAAGAAAAGAAAAAGAGGTCAGGTATCAAGCCGCTGGGAAGAAGTTGGGAGTGTTGGGAGTCAAGTATCTTACGACACCACCTCCAAGTCGGATGGCTCATCAAGGTTCCCCGACCTCCCAAGACGGGTTGATGTCGTTACACGGAAGGCGGGGAGATAAGACATGAACGGGAAGGAAGGATGGGATGCCGCCGAAACCGTGACAATATTGATCTTGGGTCGAATAAGGTAAGCCGTGACTTACATGTACTACTAGACTTGCAGTTTGGTTGGTCGTACGAGAACACTCCGTACTTTTCCTACCTTTGTGTGACAACTTCAGCGTAACCCAAGTATAAAGCATAACCCCCTTTTCGTTACATATATCCCATCACCCTCACCATCCACCCCATATCAAGATTGATCACGATGGCATTTCAGTCAAACATTTCATGGGGGCCAACGCAATCATATTCCTCTAATGTCTAAACCCAACTGCTGTTTTGCATCCAATAATCTCTAACCACCTTTTTTTGTTTTGTAAACCCTGAGATTGATCCAACACTGCGCTCCATCGTTTCCTAGGCCCCCTTTTTGTCGAAAATCCAAAATGCAAAGCAGCAAATTCTATAACGAGTGGGCCCAAACGAGCCAACGAAATAAATCCAATGGTCGAAAATAACAACAACAGCACACATCTCCCCCTATCCAAGGAACCTCCAAAGGACCCTATCTCCTCTGCAAAGCTGCGCCTTACAATCCCAAGAGGGCCATGGCACCGGGCTCACTGCAGACGTAGATGACATCATGCTCGTTGGAGAAGCCGTTGAAGGTGGTAGCCGAGCACTTGGTATAGGCACCCATGTCCTCGAAGTACAGCCAGTCGCCAACATCGAGAATCTCGCGGAAGCGGATGCTCTCGGTGATGCGATCAATGCCGTCGCAAGTGGGACCCCAGATGCTGTACTCAATGGCGTCCTCCGCAGAAGACTCGTGGGCAGCAACAGAGTTGTACATGGTGCGGCCGCCAGCACGGAGGATCTTGGCCACAGGGTGCTGGTGATCGAACATGATGCTGCTAAAGTTTCCGTACAGGCCATCGTTGACGTAGACCATGTATCTAGCATCGCCGTTGTTCACCGATCCATCGTCGCTCATAGAAGAGGAATCGGAGACCGAGACAGCAGAGCCGTCCTGGATAGTGCGGCGAGCAATGATGTTGCAGGCAAGAGTGAATGCCGAGGAAGCGTAGTAGCGACCAGGCTCAGCGATAAGGTTGACACCGGTATGGGCCGGGAAGTACTCATCGAGGGCAGCACGCAAGACGTTAGCCATCTGCTCGAAAGTATCGTCGCTGCAGAAACCTCCACCAACGTCGAGGGTCTTCAGGTTGTAGCCATAAGCAGCGGCCTGCTGGAAGACGACATGAGCGTCCTGAACAGCCTTCAAGAAAGCAGTAGGATCGGAGGCGCCCGAGCCAACGTGGAAGCTGACGCCAACCACGTTGAGGCCCAGCTGGCGGGCAAGGCCCAAGAGACCATCAGTCGAGTCGAGGGAAGCGCCGAACTTCATGCTGAAACGGCAAAGGGACGAAGAATCGTCGGTAAGGATGCGGAGGAAAAGCTCGGCGTCGGGATACAGGCGCGCAATCTTGCGCAGCTCGTCGGCGTTATCGAAGGTCATCTGGCGTACGCCCTGCTGGGCGACATAGCGCACATAGGAGTTGGTCTTGCACGGCTGTGCATAGATAATGCGGGAGGGGTCGACGCCCATGCGGAGGACTTGCTCGATCTCGGCCTTGGAGGCACAGTCGAAGCCGGTGCCGAGGGCGGCCAGAAGCTGCAAGAGCCTGTCGTCGGGGTGGCACTTGACAGCTGATAACAAACATCCAAGTCAGCAAACTGAATCCTCGACGGGAAGCTCATAGTAATCGGAAATACTCACCATAGAACGGCTTGACGCGAGGAAGGTTCAACTTCCAGCGGAGGTGCTGGCGGTAGACCTCGCCAAGATCAGCGACAAAGAATGTGTCCTCATCGCCGGGCTCGCAGAACTCGTAGTCAATGCTCTCCACACGCTGGCGGAGGGCATCGCCAATCATTTGTTTGGCGACCAACTTGCCGTTGGCAAGGCCGCGGAGGTAATCATCGTGCTTCAAGGAGCCATTTTTGATGGTGTTCAAACCGTCGGTTTGACACTTTGAAAAGACATGATTGTTTGTATAATCGATGAAATCGATAGTGCCCATGCGGTCGGAGACAACAGTCGGCATAACCATATCCCAAGATTTGACTGGGGGGATAAGATCGAGTGTTGGTAGTGGAGTTTGCGAGGTTTCGGAGGTTCCCGGTGTGAGGGGGAGTTTGCGTGTGTTGGTTGTTGTTGGTTTTGGATTTGTTGTGTAGTTAATGTGTCAAAAAGGAGCAACAAGTGCTCTTGAAATTGGTCTTAGGGGGGTCGGTGTCGGTACGAGACTGATCCCTGAGCGATCTGACGAGGCCTCCTCGACTCTTCCTCCGTTAGAGGAAGAACCGCAGAACTCGTCCTATGCGGCAGCTGACGGTTGGGACTGTATTCAGGTCCTTGATTGGGAGAGGGGTCGAAAAAGAGAGCGTCGAGCTTCTTAGAGACCCTCAGGAGCGGATGGGGGAGGTACGACGTTGATGATGTGGAAGGTCTTTCTGAGGCTGAAATCTTGGTCCGAGACGAGCTTTACGGCCGAGGAAGCCGTGTTAAATAGGGTTGCCTTTGAGAAGACCAAAGGCAGTCAAGGGAGGTGGATGCTATGGCGATGACGACGACGTGTCCGTCCTGATGATGGGCGCAATGTTAGCAACTTGACCGTGACTAAGTCGTAAAGAGGCAGAGAGGATGCTGTGCGAAGAGGGTGAAGAATGTGTGAAGAGTCTGTGAAGAATTGTGTTGGACTTGGGGTTGCGAGCTGTGATGATCCCTCCGCAACTATGATGACACTGGGATGTAGGTCGTCTGGGACGCAGACTCCGACTCGGGTAGTCGGCCAAGCCAGCCTTTTTGAGCAGTCCGCGACGGGTTTGCCACATGGAAGAGCTCCCCACTCTACGGGGTGCAGACCCAGAGAAACCCGGGAGAGCTTCCATCCCGTCTCTTTGGAGCACACATGTGATCCGGGTCGGGTGTGGCTGGAAATCAGAGGGTAGAGCATTCGAGAATCATGGGATGGAATTGGAAGCACACCGCCGTCACCGTCATTGACTTACCCGTTATCGCGCAAGAAAGCAAGCTGTGGATTGTGTAGAGTGTTTGGAGTGGAGGGGGCTACGTGTGTAGTTTCAACAGTTGCAGATGAGGGAAGAGGGAAGAGGAGAGAAGAGAAGGAAAGAGAGGAAAAGTGTCAAAAAGGTTGCGTGGAGGAGGGGAGGTTAAAAGAATCAGGCGTCAGGGGGGTGGAGGAGGGGCGGGGGGTAGGTCGACGATTTCTTCTGCTGCTGCTACTGATTGTGAGTTGCCGACCGCGCTTGTTTTGTCAACTGAAGTGGAGGGGCCCAGGCTCGATTCAACCGATGGACAATGCCAATGTGCAGCTGGTGGGGAGACAAAAGATGGAACCTCAAAAAAGCCTGCCGTGGTGAGCGCAAAGGAGCGGGAGGGCAATTGGCAGGGCACGGGCGTCTCTTTGGCACTGACGAGGCCAGCAGGCCGGAGGCTGTGCTCACATCGATCCTGCTGGCAAAACTTTTTTTGATTTCCGCCCACAAAAAAAGGACCATGGCCCTGGTCGCCTACGGAGCCCCCGTCGTCCAGCCCCGGCCGCCATCTCGATCGTTTTCCATTCCGTGATTTTTCTCCAACAAGAAATCAGAAAAAAATCCAATCGGCGCTGCAGAATCACCCTAACCACGTACGGCACTTGGTGCTACCCTGGCGCAAACCCAGCTAGCCGTAGAAGGAAGCAGAGAAGCCAGAGAACATCGCAGGGGTCCCGCCTTTTGCTGCCCGCAACGTTCTCGTAAAATCACGCTTTTGCTGGACAGACATTGGGCATTGAGAGGTGAAACATCGGGTCTTCCGTCATGATTCGGATTGGTGATCGTTGCTCTCTCTCCGTGGCTGATTTCCACCGTGACCACCTCGCAAAACCTACCCGACGTCTTTATATTTGGACTTGTTAAATGTGACGACGACAGTGACCGTCAGGACCCCTTTCGTCCCATGGTTGCGCGTATATCGCTGCTTGATCGCATGTGCTGTCTCGGGCAATCCCAGAGAGTCTTTAAAACGAGGGACTTTTAGACCGCAACTCCGTGCGCCGCCAAAACGTAGCGTGAGCCCGATATCACTCTCCGGGGAGGTTCTAGACTCAGTCCGGGCCGCCATGCGAACCGCGTGAGCAGATAGGGTTTTTAGGTTGGGTTTCGAGAATGGAGACGAGAGGAAGTGTCACGAGCGAAGGCTAGAGGTATGAACCCCTCACCTAGCGCGATATTGAGCAACAGCCGTTGGAATAGGGTGACTTGCTAGTTTCGATAGTATCACTGTATCACACACAAACTGCACTCAGGACATTGTCGCACGACATCGCCGACATCGCCTATTTCATATTGGCACAACGACGGTAGACGACAAAAGACCAGTCAAATCGCGCAATTAGGCCTCTATTGCATCTGCAAGCAACCCAACCCGTGTCGGTCGGCATCCTGCCGACTCGTTTGTGCCTTGCGATCAACCATCCCCGCGGCTGTCACCGCATACACAATGATGAGGTTCCTTGTAGATAGCAGCTGGGAGCAAGGGGTGTTTTATATTCAAAGAGAGACCGATGACTGCAAGTGACTGGATGCCGCTTCCTCAAAGACACACATTTGGGCTTGAAGCAAGGTTAACCTCATAAATCTCTTTTATCTGCTAGTTTTGTTGTTATATTTAACCGTATACTTCCGCCTCTATAAGGGCATGAGACGTTCTTTATCTGCTACATGTCGTGTAGAAAAGATATATGTTACGCACGCACGGAAGCAGGCTGTGGCTTTGATCACTGATGTCGTTGGCCGTACCCCTGGACTCACATCGACAACGATCATCTTCAAGACGGACCGAGATTATTGGACTGCTACGATTCTGCCCCTGGCGAGGCTGCATACCAATGAGGATGACGGATTTCGTGAGTCAGCCCAGAAGCAACCACAACGCAGCCTGATGTGTAGTTTCGTGGTACTGTAGGGCCGCCACACTTCAGAGGCAGCCTGTCATGGTCCAAATGCTTCGGCTATCTCGTCCGAGGGGCGGTGATGACGTAAGCTGGGAAACGAGGGGATATCATGGCATTAAAGAAGCATGTACTCTGTTCTTTAGTCCGCACGTCCAAAGCTGAGGAAGACGGTTCTGAAAGAACGAGCCCTCGGCCGGGCCTCAAGGCGCAGAACGCCGATTCCCTGTCACCTTTGATCTTGCGCCGTTTTGTGGCATCAACGCCACTGAGCAGGCGTTGAAGCGTATCGTAGCTGGCGCTGTTTGATGAGAAAGGGGAAGGAAAAAAACATGTAACAAAATCCTAAAACCTTTTATCAGTATACGGCCGAAAAACCGGAGCGCTGATTGGAGCCGAGTGTCGGTGCAGCTTCTCGGACACCCACTGGGTCCGCACTGGCTCATTGTGCCTTTTGTATTGGAGGAGGGTATCATTCAACCATGTCACTTTACAAATACAAATACAAGACCGCCAACCTCATCAACGTCGGTCATATTCCGCCGTTGATGAAGTGGTTTAAGCGGAACCGTTGATGTCCATCTCGTTGACCGCCCAAGACTTGTCGACCCAGTCGCGCTTCTCGCCAAGGAAGACGACACGCTCAGAGCCGTTGTCAAGGGCCTTGACAACATACTTCTGCGCCACTTCCCGGACCTGATCCTTGGTAACATCCAAGAGTTCTTCGCGGCGCTTCTGTTTCATCTCGTCGGTGATACCGTAGAGGAACTGGGCCATGCCTTCTTCATTGACGGCCTTGGGAGCGTCAACGCCCTGGAAGACAGAGATCTTGGCATCCTCAAGATCACGATCAGTCCACTTCTTGTCAACCGCCCACTGACCGGCGTTCCGCATGATCTTGAGCGTGTTCACAGGGTTCGGGTCGCGGTACGAGTAAAAGCCGAAGATGCCGTCAAGAGGGCGGGCGTAAGATCCGCCGCCGTAGGCGCCACCCTTCTCACGAATCTCGTGATGCAAGTGTTTGTGGGTCAAGAGCTGCGAGAGAATCTGGAGAGGGGCACCCTCGGAAGCCGTGTAAGAAACCGTAGGGAGAGCCAAAGCACCATAGTAAACCTGATAAGGCAAGGGATAGAACGCCTTGATATCACGGGTAAACTTGGGGGGTCCCCGGCTCGGGAAAGTCACCGCTTCCGAAGGCAGCGAGTTAACAAAGTTTGAGAGCGCCTTTGCGTTGTCAGAGACACTTCCGCTGTCGCAGGTGATGGCGGTACGGAGATTGCCAGCCAGTGCGAACTGTTGGATTTGCTTAAGCTTTGCAATAACATCCTCCAACGAGTCTGACTCGGGCCGGCTTGCCAAGCTAGTCACCAGCTTTACCTGCGAGAGACCGCTAACCTGCTCCTTGAGGAAGGAATCCCACGTAAGGCCAGATTCCGCGGCTCTCCGAGCGTAAGCGTGTCCCGATGAAGCAATATCGTTCACGACGCCATCAGCGGATGCCTGCAACAACTGACGAATCTGTTGAGCTGCTTGAGGACTGTCGAAGTCAGTCTCTACGACCAGCTTGCGCAAGAGGTCAAACATCGTTGGCACATGACGATCCAATGCCATGCCCGAGAACACCAGGCCTTCTGTGGCCCGAGTAAAATCAGTTGGCTGGGACGCCGAATGGTAACCGACCGAGACACCTCCAGTCTTGAGCTTGATCAAATCCTCAAGCTGCTCCATTGTCATGTCCTTCGTACCCAGACGCATGATGGAGTCAGTGAAGAGGGGGATCAGGCTTCGGAGCTCATCGGGCAGGTTCTCCAGCTGGTTGATAGCACGGAAGTAGGTCAACCCGTTTGTGGGAGCCTCGCGCCACTGTGTCTTGACTCTTGCTGTGTTATCGTGTCTCAAGATAACCGAGTCCTTCTGGCGCGGAATGTCCTTGACATGCACGCTAGGAAGGCAGCTAAGGTCTTCGGTGTTGGTCTTGCTTTGCTCGGCCAACAACTTGAGTTCCCGAGCCTCGAGAGCAGCACGAGCTTCCTCTTCGCTACCAGCAGCTTTGACGACTTCCGAGATCTTGGTGCTCAAGCGGGTTTCCTCCTCTTGGGTAAGCTCCTGGCTGAAGGTTGGCGAAGGCGCCATGGTGAAGGAGAGAGTATTGTCGCTGATCAGATACTTATCAATCAAGCCCTCAAGATAACCACCCTTGGCAAGCTCGGTCTCGAAAGCAGCAATCGTGTCGTTCCAGGCAAGAGAGTCAAATGGATCGACTCCAGTAAACCACTTCGGCTTCAAACGGTGGAGCAAAGACATGCCAAAGTTGGCAGTCTTGTGCTTAAGGCCGAGCTCAAGCTGATGGAGATAGCCATCAATCTTTGATCTCTCAAAGCCCTTGTCCCGCATGCTGCGAAGAATCTCCTGTACCTTAGCCTTGACCTTAGGCACATCTTCTTCTTGAACACCGCTGAGGCCAATGGAGAAGATACCAAGCTTGCCCGAACTGTCATACCCAGTGTTGGGGCTCCAGTCCGTTCCTAGCCCAGATTCAATCAATCCCTTGTAGAGAGGCGAGCCATAACCATCCATGAGCAGAGCAGAAATCAGCGCGAGCGAAAAGGACTCGACAACATTGCTGGTTTCACCCAGAACCCACGAAACGGAAGTCTTAAACTGCTTATTGGCGTCCACAAGGGGGTCAATAGGTCCATAGAGCTTGACTTCCCTGGGGCCACTGCTAAGGTCGATGGGGCTATGGTTTGCCACATCAGCCCGGATCTTCTCAAATGCGTCAAGCTGGGCACCGATTTCCTTCAAGTGATCCGCCAGTGGCATATCGCCGTAGGTAAAGACCTTGGCGTTGCTCGGGTGGTAGTGATCAGCATGGAACTTCTTGAGCTGTTCGTATGTCAAGTCTGTGATCTTCTGGGGGTCACCACCAGAGTTGTTGATGTCAGGGAAAATGTGGTCTTGGAACCGAATCCAGAAGAGGTAGGCAGCGTCCGACATCTGGCCCTTCATCTCGTTATAAACGACACCCTTGAAGACAAGCTTCCTGTCCTCGGGCTTTGCGTTGCCCTCAGCCGCAACAAGAGCCTGTGGATTCTCGGGCCCAATACGCCATCCTTCCTGTGTGAAGTCCGTCTCATTCAAGAGAGGATGCAGAGTCGCGTCGAGGTAGACAGACATGAGGTTCTTGAAGTCCTGGGCATTGGTGGTGGCGAACGGGTAGAAGGTGTGGTCCGATGCTGTAAAGGCGTTCATGAAATTCGAAAGCGTCCGCGGAAGCATCTTAAAAAATGGGTCTCGGATGGGATACCTGAATGGAAGTCCATGTCAGCGCGAATGCTCCAGGCGATGATCAGCCGTTCGGGTTCGCATACTTTTGACTGCCACACAGAGTGGTGTGCTCCAGGATGTGTGGGACACCGGTATCGTCTGGGGGATTCGTCTTGAAACCGATAGAGAAGACATTGTTGCTGTCGTCACGGGCAATGTGCAAATGCTCTGCTCCGGTCTTTTCGTGTTGCAAGTGCAAAGCAGTCAATTCCAACTCGGGGACATGCTTTGACCGGAGAAGGGTGAAGCCGTGGAGTTTCTCGCCGGGTTTCGGGTACTGGGAGAGCTCGGTGACGGCGCGGCGCGCAGCACCTTTGGTCCCGTTGCGCAGCATCGTTTCTGGCCGCAGTAGAGAAGACCCGAGTGCTGGCAGAAATCCGAAGCCGAGTTTAGCACTATGCAAGGCGACTGGAAAGGGCGATGGTGATGGTAGTGGTGATGATACTTGACGGATGCGTGCAAGTTCAGGCGTCCGGTTTGGCGGCAGTTGGAACGGAGCTGACGCGGAGCTAGGCCTGCCTGCCACAGCGGCAGTGGAGCGGCCGGGGTGGTGACTGAATCCGTCGCCCCTCAGCACCCCTCCTGCCCAGGAATCAAGTGGAAAAAAGAGAGCCCAGTGGAAAACCTGGAACTGAACCGTGCTTCGGCAGGGTCGGGAATAGTGGGGCTGAGGGACGCTGGAGGCTGCACGAGGAGGCTGATCTTGAACCAATGAGTAGCCGTGCCTCGGAAAGAGATAAGTTGTTAGTAAGGTACCTCAAAGAGCGTGATTTGTCAGCGCTTTAACTCTATACCAAAGGCACTGCAAAAAGTACTGTTCTATCTGTTTGTAACCTCGAGTGGCATCTTCTTACACGTACAGGTAGAGGAAGATGCCTCTAGACGGGAGAGGTAGGCCTGACTATAAGCTCTTAGGACTTGTATTCACTTAACTGATCATATGAACTCTTTGCTACAGTATAGTCTCCTGTGTCCGGAAAAGCAAACAAGTCCTGTGTCTTGAATGTTGAACTTTCTAGATGTCAACAGTAAGAGCGGCAACCGGCATCTGACGAATGTGAGGTGAAGTGTCTGTGAGCAGCATGTCAGTACACTATCCAAAGCATATTGTACATGCGAGGTCGATGCACGGCGGGCCACGGATGAAATGAAGATGAAAACGCCGTTTGGTTCCTCGAGGACTTCAATCCTTAATAAAACATCAGGAGTAAGTGTGGATAACGACCAGAGAGTACCTGCCTCCAACATTGTAATATCAATACAGGTAATATCCATACAAGTAGTGGCCAACAAGTACAATTGTGGGAAGTAGCGACCATGAAAGGGAAGGCGGGAGCACTGGATTTCAGACTTATAGTCCGTGCCGCTGGGCCCCCGAAGACCGAGAGCAGGTACCTGCCTGTTGAGACGCAGCGGAACCTGTCATCCAATTCGCGCGCTCCGTCAGATTAACCGACGCCATAGCGATCTGGTCGTCCTTTCCCAAACATCAAAGTCTTCCGCAGCCATCATCTCGACGACTGCTGCCGCCCCGGCCGCCCGAATACGCAACGACTCGACCACCCAACTTCCATACAACAACACATACAGTTTATCTATTGTGCGCGCACAACATCACCATACTCTGACGACGACGGCTAAGCGGCAAGGCTAGCAGTAACGCACCACTGCAGTGCACACGCAAGCCTTTTGCAACTGACATCTCGTTGACATTGCCAGTCGGAGGGGCCACTGCCGACCACACGCCTGTTTCCGTCATCAAGGCCAGTCCCTCGACAATGTCAAGCGCCAATCCTCCGGCCACTGCAACTTCCGGCCCTCGACCTGCGACACCCATGAGCAATGGATCCGCAAACCATCTGGTCGACCCCCCTCCTGCCACGAATGGCCACCCGAACCACGCCCATGAGACCCGGCCGGCTCCTGCGCCCCCCGCAAACATGGCGGGCAAAAAGGGCAAACCGAAAAAGGCTCCCGAGCCGAACGAGGCTAGTAAGCTTATTGCTGCTAGGATCACACAACTGGAGCAAGATGCCGCTGGTGAAAAGGACCAGGAGGCCGAAATAGGTGCGTGTTTGTCCTTACTCCCTGCTGGGCGCTTGAGAGGGCAATGACGGATGTGATGGGATCGATAAGGGGGGGCGGAAAGCTCAGAAACACTCGACAGTCGTTGACCGAACCTCCTCAGTCAACCTTTGCTGCATGTCTTCAGACCACCCTCCTGTCTCGATTGGGACGTAGACGGGTTGAAAAAGGATAGAGGGGCTTTGTCAAAACGGGCTCTCTTGGCTTCGGGTGAAAGAGAAGGCGCTGACAGCAAGCCGTGCGCAGAACGAGAGGTCAAGAAAGCTAGTAGGGAGCTACACAGCCAGACCTCGCGGATGAACGACCTCCAAAAGATTGATCATCTGACCAAACGATGTGCGGACTTGCTGGCTGAGATGAAGAGGCTCGAACGTGAAAGCATCAAGAACAAGAAACGAGGTGATCAGCTACAGAAGGACAAGGACAACAGCCGCAACGAACTCAACAAGACAACATCGCTTAAAGAGAAGCTTGAGAAACTCTGCCGCGAACTGCAAAAAGAGAATAACAAGCTCAAGGTATGGGATCATATGTGTGTTAGAGTAGCGTTCAGGGTTACTGACATTACTCTTCTACCTAGAACGAGAACAAGACGCTATCGGATACGCAGGTTCGAAGTCAGAACTCATGGGATGAGAGGTATTCTGCTCTTCTTCGTCGAATGGACGACTATCAGGAAGAAAAGGACAATCCGCGCAAGCAAGTAGTGGACATGGAAATGGATGAATTGTCAGTAACGGCCCCATCTCTTGCTCGGTTCTATTGTTACACTTGCTCACTGTCACCAGCTTTCGCCAGCGGTTCAAGTCTCTGATTGAACAGTACGAGCTGAGGGAACTCCACTTCCATGCGCAAATGCGGACCAAGGAGCTCGAAGTCCAATACAACCTCGCTAGGTTTGAGCGTGAAAAGAAGAACTACGAGGCCGAATTGGCGCGATCAAGGCAGTTAAACGCCCAGGTGCAGACCTTCTCAAAGACGGAGACGGAGCTGAGACAACAACTCAATGTCTACGTGGACAAGTTCAAGCAGGTCCGTATTAGCCGATAATGGTACCGAGACGGAGTGGGGATGAAGAAGGCTGACAGCATGGCTAGGTTGAGGACACGTTGAACAATAGCAACGACTTGTTTCTTACATTCCGCAAGGAAATGGAGGATATGTCTAAGAAGACAAAACGCCTCGAGAGGGAAAACGAGAACCTCAAGAGAAAGCACGAGCAGGTGAATGGCAACATCCTCAAGATGGCGGAGGAGCGGAACAAGTACTTGGCCGAGATCGAGGACCTCAAGAAAAAGTGCGAGAAGCTGAATGGCATCATTAAACAGATGCAGCAGCAGGGCCGGGGGATCCCGCAAGGGCTGGCTGGCGCGGTTGAAACGGGCTATGCGGAAGGCGAAGGAGAGCTTGAGGGGGACGAGAGCGAGTACGAAGACGAGTACGACGAAGAAGGAGATGAGGAAGTGAGTGACGAGGGCGACGAGTACGACGATGAAACCGAGGACGAGCAGCAGATGCAGCAGCATCATCAACCCCAGCCGTACGGGCCTGAGCGGCCGCCCCCTCCTGCTCCGGCTCCTGCCCCCGTTCCCACCAAGGCCGCCATTACCGCTAACGGCGCGTATCAACTTTGCTAGATGGATATCGGCATGCTCATTTTCCAGGGTTTCTGTCCCTCGAGAACGGCTCGGGTTAAGGGTATGCAGTGAAACACCGAGGTTACGACTTGGCTGTCGATATGCTTAGTGGACTATCTCAACCTATTAGTTTATCCAGACGTATCGACTGGCATGAACCGGTAACGACATTACCGTATTAGTGTAGTATTATCTAGTGAAGAAATACAGCAGTTGCAGGAGAGGCTCGGTGCTTGAAGGCCCAGGATTGAGTTTTCGATGATATCATGGATACTTTGAGCTGTTGCAGTCTGATGAACGTGCTTGGTGTGCGAATCGATGTCTTCGTACGGACCATTCCCGTCAACTTGGCTTCAACAACCCCGCATACCGGTAGTAGCGCCCCACTTTCCCCTGGACATTTGTTTTCATGTTACGGCTGCAGCTTGCAGTGTTGGAAGGCTGGAACCCTTGATGCCGCCCTAACAATTTCCACTACTGAAATAGCAGTGTCAGACTTTCTGCTTGCAACAAAAGGATGGACTTGGGGGAATTTCTCCGTAGGTACACCAACCATCTCTCCCTCATTTCTATCCATCCTCGACGTGCTTGCAAGACATGCGCTTGCCGACGACAACGGACCAGGCTCCCAGTTTACCCCCCGACTGACTGCGGAATTTCCCGTTTCGGTATTCGGTCGAGGTTGTTTCTAACCAAGTTCAGCTGCATCATACGCACACCAATTCGAACGGGCTAAAAAGCCGAACATGGGATAGCACAACAACCACCAAAAGGCGGCAATAGCACGGGCAGACCTGAAACATTGGGATTGCTTGTGATCCTAGATCGTTCAACTCCTTATTCACTTGTCATTTACCAGCGCAGGCGTCGCTAGAATCCCGATAAAAGGCGGATTGTTGACGAAGACACGAACCTAACTCTGTTATTGCCTTCGACGCTAGTGGGCTGTGCCGAACGCGACACATTGACTTCACAAATCCAGTTGCCGGACCCCATGCAGCCGAATACACATTCCAGCCGGATTTGACAGTCCAATTCCTCCACCCCTTGAACCGTCTCCTCGAATGAATCGACCTATAACATATCGTTGTTCTAAACTTTCAGACTCTTTATCATCTCGCAGCCCAAGTTAGGCGTGGGCCGCGGACCGCGCATCTGATTGCGACCTTAGCTTCCGTCTTCGGCACCCAATAGCAGATTAACACGGAACCGAAAATCGACTTTCATCCTCTTCCCAACACAGCTACGGTCTGTCCCGGCCGAGCGTTCACATTCACGCAAACCGTGTACCATGGCGTTCATCCAAGATCCCCGTCTACGTCAGCGCTGGAACCAGATCTCCCACAACGCCGAGGCGGTAACCGAGAACGCCGCCGCCGGCATCTGGACCTTCCAGCACCAATACATCACCCCCTGCCTTTCTTCTCTCGCCGACTCCATCGACAGCTGCACGAGCCTATGTCTCGGGGACCGTGAAGAGCGTGCCCGACGCGCGCGCGAGCGAGACCGCGGAGCCCACCGGACGAGGGCCGAGTACATGTTTGATTTCTACGACGACTGGGACGATGATTTCGCCGCGGATCAAGGGGCCGCCAGTAATGGAGGAGGAGGAGGACTTTTCAGCGGCTGGGGCGGCGAGGATTGGGATCGCTTACTGGCGGGGACGGGAAACGATCGAAGACATGCGGCCGGTGGCACGGGGGACGTGGTGGATCAGCCGAGGCGAAAGAGAGGGATGAGCTATGGGACGAGAGGAGGACCGAGGAGGAAGGCTTCGCTGCCCGAGGACGATCCGACTGTCATTCCGAGGACGGCACCGCTGGGGTTCTTGGGGCGATTGCCCTTCAAGTTTGGCGGTACACTCAGGTACAAGCCTTCAGCGGCGAACCTGCGAGACCACCCGGGTGCGCTTGTGCCTGGACAACAACAGCAGGGAGGACGCCGCCATCGAGACGAGAATGAGCCGTTGCTGGGGACAAGCTCGGAGGAGCGTGAGCATGCTCGAATCCACGAACAACATGCAAGGGAATCGCCACAGTTGAGGCCGCGCAGTAATACTGGCGAGTCAGAGGGCACGTCGTCGAGTTCGTATCGATCGAGGAACGACATTTTCCCAAGTGATGGCGAGGGCGATGAGGATGCGATACCGTTAGACGACGAATTTGCGGTCGCTCTTGGCCGCGTGGATGACGGGAGCAGTAACAGGACGAGAAGTACGAAGGGGAAACGGCCGGCGAACGGAGATAGGGAGTCAGGGATATCGAGGTCAGTGTCAAGGACTACGATAGCGTCGACCTACTCGGCCTACCATATCGATGACACCACTATTTTCCCAACATCGGGCTCAGAGGATGCCCTGCCAACTCCATCGCTCGAGGATTTGCAGCGAGAGGAAGAACAGGCTGAGAGGGAAGAGTACGAAGAGATTGAACGCAAGAGAAAGGCTGCATCTCGCTTGGCCGCACAGCATGGATTACGCAAAGAAGAGGAGGCGACTCCCAAGCCAGACCCAGCACTAATACTGGGACCGGAGCTGGAATCAAAGCAAGCCGAATTTAACCAGGGATCTAACCCCGAAGAACCCACTCTGCAGACGAACAGAGCACAAAGCGATGAGACAAGGAAGAGTCCTGAGGATGAAGTGAGGGAGACGAAACTCCCAGCTTTTACGGAGGTGAGGAGTAACGATACTCCTGTAGCCAAGCAAAGCCATAATGGAGGCGTGAAGGAGAGCACGGCTGCAAAACTCGAAGGGAGCAACACGGAGTTCGAGTTTATACCGGCACGGTTGCCTCATTTTGGATGAAAGATCAAACCTAATAATCCGAACCCAGGAAACACGGACTGTGGGGCGTTACAAATCGGATCAGAAGGCATCACGGCTCTGCGGGATAGATAATACACTTACGACTTTTTACGAACTTAAAACGACAAAGGGGTTTGCGGCTGCTGGTTCTTTCATATCACTATACCGGCCGGGCTGATTGGAAGATGGCATTCTTGGTTGAAGGCGAACTAATAGAAACACGAAGTGCTTTCGACACCAAGTCAGAGGCACGAAACAGACCACGGTTGACGGCAATCTATAGACCGGAGTTGGGGTCCCTTTTGGAGTAGTCAGCTATGAGTTATAACATAGGTTGGTTTGAATGATGGTTTCGAATTGGGAGCGTCTTTGTTATTGTCTCGATGAGTGAGAAGTCTAGCTAAGAAGAGCACTATAGTCAAACTACCTGTATCGGCCTCGAAGAACATCTCGGTTATGAAAGAACAGCCCGTCGAGGTCCAAGTGGCAGAGTGCTCATGAGTTTTGATTAGTATAAATGGACGGATTCTGAAAGCATGTGGCGATGCGTCCAAATGATGAACATGTCAACCATTCACAATCCAGGGAGGCAGCATTGGTGGAGGGTGCCTCGGCTCCCGCTCTCACCTCCCCTGGCTTCCCCGCATCCCAAGACCTACCCCCGTCTACCCCGGACTCCACCATTCCCCCAAGGGGGACCACGATAACGACGTTATGGGAGACGTCAGTGGAGGTTCATGCCAGATCCCGCTGTTCATCCCAATCCTTTTGCGCTCGGAGTTTACTGATATTTTTGGAGCTGATGCCAATTTCTGTAAAATCGACCTGACGACGGTATTTGATATTGAGCTCTCTCCCTCCTTTTGTCTGTGTTGAGCTTCCTCCCTTCCTTTCTCCCCGAGTGAACTACTTTGTGTCACATTTACCAGCTACTGTAGGAAGGACAACACTCGCCATCCTACCACTCCTTACATTCGTCCCGCCAACATTTAATCACTTACACATCGACCGCGCCGAAGTCACCAGCAACTATGGCAGCATCAACCACCGCTCCCACAGGGCCCATCACAACCCCTCTCACCACCCTCCTGGGCATCAAGCACCCCATCATCCTCGCGGGCATGGCCCGCGTCTCCGGTGGTCCCCTCGCCGCGGCCGTCTCCA
>RANY01000653.1:0-20563 GCA_009805235.1 Neurospora pannonica FGSC 7221 | reverse complement strand
GTCCCAGAATATAATGGTAAAACCTCTTGCATTCTAGTACATTCTGTGGGGACTGAGTCAACTGATTTTGTAGAAAGGAGTAGTGTCCTTAACAGTCAGCCTTCTGTAATACAGGGTAGGCAAGGCAGTTACAAGGCACAGTACTAGCCTCACGTTAACAGCTGTAAATCATAGCTCTTGCTGTTTCACTGAGTTCAGCATTTCTCCCACAATTTGCTGTTAGAATGGTACTAATATCGTCCATTTTAGCCTTGGTTTGGTTGAACTACGAGTAAAAGAAAAAAAAAAAAAGGGGTAGTAAACAGATGTGGTGAAAAATTCGGAAAGTGGGCCAGTGAACCCAGACTTTTGAGACCCCACTGTATGATGGTGGTTTTGGTGGTGTGTGAGAGGCGTGGGGTGGGGTGGTTTCAAGCGGCCGCGTCCTCACAGGAAATCCCTGCTGGGACGGATCGGAGAACACATTCCTTTTCCCAAGTTCGTTGTTTTGGCAAGATATTGGAGGGTTTGTAGACAAAATGTCGTTGGAAAGTAGTATAGCCTCACTTGACGACATGCAGTGGAAGCCGAGGTGTTCCGCTGATGAGGAGAAGTTGAGTGAATGGTTAGCCCAGTCGTGCTTGCCATCCAGTGCGTCCCCGCGCTCATGTCTAAATCTCCTGGCTAGTGATAGTCGACGCCTTCCTCACCACCACAACTTGAATATCGGACACTCAGGCTCTGTAGCAGACCTGAGAGCTGTCAAATTGCCTTTTCGGATTCAATGTCTTATTCAGGCTGACAGATCTGGATCATCCGGGCATTACCATCATGGCAACTTCTATTTGTGTGACAGCCAAGCGGTTCTGACCACTTCAGGGTCCTTCGCCATTCGGTATTGTCCATACCGAACACTGATCTACGGCGGACACGGATCTGGTACAATACCCGACCGGAAGCTCTGAACGTCGGATTCGCGGCGAACTCTTTTCTGATCTCTGTTTTCTTCAAGGTAGCCGCCTGATTTTGGCCCATCTCAGCTTTTCAAGCTGCAAGTCATCCGCCCTCTCTAACAACCGGGGCAAGACTTCGGAGGTATAAACCCCGTCAACATTCTCATCGACATCAAATCGGACTAAAAGTATTTACAAAAGCATCAAGTTTACCCACGCTCTTGACTTGACCAGGGTCAAACAGCTTCATCCAGAGAAGTGAGGCCGTTGGGTACGCGGTCGCGCGGTTGTTGTCGTTGCGTTGGTGGTGAAATTGCTTAGTGACAGGGCTGCAAGCATCGCTCGGTAGAGGTCCCCACTGGCCTCGTCAGCCCCCTTGCGCACGCTAGTCCAGAAATGTTTTGGTCCCAAGCGTGGGGCCGAGTGTTCTCGACTTTGCGCGCCAGTCTCGTTTCACGGTCTCGCTTTCACGTTCACGAGCAGTTCATGATCCTTTTTGGACTCCATCTCATCGTCTCTCTTCACTCAAAAACATGTCGACAAGGGCCTACAATTACCCGTCTACGGCGTGCAAACTGCCTTTGATCGGTGAATCCGCCACCTTTCCCAGCTATGAGCATATGATTTTTGACTTTGACTACCCAGAAAGAAAAAGGAGTGCAGCTTCCAGCTCCCACTCTCACCGACTCCTATGCACTGCTACAGAAAGGTGCTGCGTTGTTTCCGTGAGAATCCTGATGCTGCTGCACTTTTCGACTAGCGCCTCCTTGTTGCGCAGGGATCAAAACTTTAAATTCAGGGCCTCTTTGGCTCGTGGAAAACGCCCCGTCGAGCCGTAACAGGCAGCCTGAACCAGGGCGACCACCACGATGCTACCCAGCAGGTAGGATTGCCAATGACGAGAGTGGGAGAATGGCTACACGGAACTCTACACAGCTTCACTACAGGATCTAGAATTCAAGGATCTTTGCCACACAAAGCCGGTATGCAAGAAGGACCGACTTCTATCGCAGTCTCGTAAGGACGGCGAGTTAAGAGACGGGTGATGCTGATGAACCAAGACAGGCGGCCAGACGTTGTGAGAAGCCAAGAAGGCTACGAACCAAGAAGTCCAAAGACGGCCCTTTCTCAACCCAGAAAAGAAGAGCCGAGCGTCAAACAAGGAGATGAACGCTATGCCATCAGGACATTTAATTCTTGGGCGGAAACAACCTTTGGCCGACAAGTCCGCCGAAGGGCCGACCGTCGAAGCCTTTGTCTCCGGCGAGTCCATTTACCGCTAACAAAGACAAAGAGGATCTCTGAATTCGTCCTGCCGATATCACAGCGAGTTCGGGCGACACTCTAGTTTAGCTGACTCTAGTTCCGTTGTTAGTTGTTTTGAGGAAATGTGAACGGAGCCGTAACGGGAATCAAGACCGTGATCGTCTCTTACAAAGGAGGGAAAAGCGAGCCATAACCCCACCAATATTCTCGTACCAGCACCAACTCCCTGTTCACGCTGGAAGAACCCGGGGCCGCTACCGCGTGTGCAATCTCGTGGGACATCCACTCTTCCTCACTCCGCTGACGGAGTTAAACCCAAGAGGGACTGGATATTCCGAACCAAACAGGTGTGGTTCAAGAGAGCTGTTGCTTCGGAGGTCAAGAACCAAGCAGAGACAAGCCAAGAGTTGTTGAGACTCTTGGGACTCTTGAGGTCATCAAGTCAGGAGCCTTCAATACCACCTAGGAAAAAAGTCCAGCCCCCTTTTGGCTCGCATTGAGGCGTATTGTCAGTATTGGATACATAACCCCTCTTTGCCTGGCCGAATATCCATTTCCTCCCCCCTCATCGTCGTCAGCTACTTTTTGCAGTCTGGCTTGCCTGAACCGAGTCTGGGCATGGAACGGCGAAGCATGGCAGTTTTGCCGTAGACGACGTTGACGGACACGGGCTGGCCTGGACAGCAATCCCCCGTCTCCGCCGTACCTGGAGCCGAAGGGGCCTGAGGGGCTTACACCAAGTCTAGACTCTACAGCATATAGCAGAGACGGGAATTGAAACATAGGACGACGGGATCACTCCACCTGTTAATTGCACGTCTCTTGAACAACGACGTGCCCGGGTGCTGCTCCGGAACAGTCCGGACAATTACCTGTCTGTGTAGTGTAGGTAGTAACTAGCAACAAGGTATTGTCGTCACATTCGCCCTCATCCTCATCATTTTTTCTCTTGTTGCTGTTGTCGCCGCTGCCTTCTGAGTGCAACACCCAAAAAGAATTCCAGCTGCAACCCCCACACGAAGAACGGCATCCCGGAGCCGGCCCTTGAATCAACCAACAGTCAGAGGTCAAGCCAAGCTCACCTTGCGGTTTTTGACGGCTTGTTTCTCTCCTCAGAGACATGTAAATGTGACAAACTCCGGTCAAGGCCCCGGACAAGCTGCAGTTAACTGTTAGTCGTAAGACTTCCTGTAGTTTCTGTTTGAATAATATGATATGAATATCCCCATACCCATTTCCATTGTCAACTGCGAACAGTCAGTCATCCAAAAAGATGACTGAACTCGACGAAGTGGACAATGGCGTTCCGCGTACTGTGTACATCCAGTCGAGTGGCTACGACAGGGGTCAGCAGGTACCGTGTACCATGGACTTCATCGACCTTTCAATCCCACTTGCACATCCACTTGCGACTTGGACTCGCCGACTCGGTCGCTAGCGAGCGTCCCGGCGTGCCGCACTTTTTCTCCAGTGGGCACCCATTCCATTGTGGGTTCTCGCGGTGGGCAGCGCAGCTTCTGACTGGTCTGCTTCGAGTTGTCGAGTGGGTTTTTTTTGGCCGGCGGGCGTGGGCGGGCGTGTGCGGCCTTGTGCGTCCCGAGCACGAGAAATTGGAAGCAGCCCGTGGGCGGGCAGTGGGCATTCGAGGCACTCACTCCTCACACTGCAGTCAATGAGAATGAAGGCTGCCCGTGCGCTGAACAGCAGTCACCACCCGAACGTGGGGAAACTTTCCTTCCATTCCATGGAATCCACACTTTGTGCTCTGCCCTGACTGGACCGGACGAGTTCTTGCTGGTCTGGTTCGGCTGCTGCAACTGCTGCCGCTTGGCTATTCACACTGCTGAGTCCTGGCAACTATGCTGCTACACGCTACACACTAGTTCCAAAGCCCCAAAAGTAGGTATACGTACCTCTGCTGGAGCCCGTCGCCTCTTTGAAGACCCAGGAACCTCCACAACGAGTGAAAGTCAATTTCACAGTCATCGCCTGCCGTCTACGTCGTCGTCCAAACTACAACAACAACTTCTTTTGGTCGTCGTCGTCGTCGCTGTCGCAGTTTGCAGTCGCATCCCAATTCCCGTTGTTCGAGAGAGCGCAGTTGAGACTGACCGTCCGTGACCTTCTTTGACCTACCTCGCTCTAGGTCTTTAGCAGCTCTTTGCCCTACAACTACGGGCCTACACTACCTTACCACTACCACCACCACCACCAGCCGGCTCCCGCCTTTCGCTTGTCACCTGTCGGTCCTTCCACGACCCGGAATCCCTTCCCCTCCTCCACTTCTCAGACTCTTTCCCTCAGACACGCAGAGTCAACGTCAACCGTCAACGTCTCATCCTCCAAACCCCGGCAGGTCTCGCTCCTCCTCCAGTCCCTCTGTGCGACAATGGCGGCCAGCACCACAACCCCAACCGCCACGACAAGGCCGTTTTTCACAATGAATCCCACGACAACAGAGCACGACTTTCGCTTCCCGCGCAGGCCAGGTGACTCCGTGGCCGGCACCTCCAAGTCTGGTGCCGCCATGTCATCGGCCTCTGCCAACAACCAGCACCACCCCATGAGCGCATTCAACCACCACAATGCTGCCAATGCCCGTGGCCGTGATAGTTACGGCCGCCCCAACAACACCAGCAACGGCTTTGTGGCCAACATCAACCACCAGAGCAGTAGTAACAACAGCATGAACAGCAGTAGAAACATCCATCCCACCAGTGACTACCACAACCAGTCGGCATCCAGCGGCGCCGCAGCCTATGATCTGTTCCGCTCGTCCGCTTTCCCGCCTTTTCAGGACGGCCTGGCTGGCATGACCCAGAGCCCAGACGAGATGCAGAAACAGGACCCGCTGGCTACCCAGGTCTGGAAATACTTTGCTAAGACCAAGCTGGCCCTGCCCAACCAGGAGCGCATGGAGAACTTGACTTGGCGAATGATGGCCAAGCCGCTGCAGACCTATCGTAGGCAAATGGAGACAGACCGGTAAGTGAAAAACAGAGACTGAAAAAGACGTCGTGTGTTGTTCTCGAGCGTCTGGCCAGCAAGCTAATTATAATTGCATTTGTTGTAAAAAGGGCACACCGTTTTTCGGAAACAGCCCCTCAAAAATCGACAAGCGGCATCGCGCAATTGCGCAAGTCCTCGGAGCAGACCCAATCCCAGGGGTCTGACCTCATGAACCTGGACGATTTCATCAACGGCGAAAACATGGGCACGCCAGCTGGCATGTCTCTTGCGCCTTCTCCCGAAACATCCTCCAAAATGGCCGACGATCGAGCTGCTCACCACTCCACGGCTTCAGCTATCCCTATCAAGGCTCGCAAAGACCAGCAACCTCAGCACATGATCCCTCAGTCCGTCCCTGCGGCCCTGCACCACCAAAGGATGCAGACCGAATTTGGATATCTTCCTCGACACCTTCGCAAAACCAGCATCGACGAGACGAGCAAACGCGTGAGTAGCTTTCTTATCAGTTCCGCCTGCTGATCTGGTGTAATCTGGTCTGATACAATTATCCTTTGTCTAGAACCTGAACCGCAAGCGCCCTGCCGATTTCTCTCCTCACGTCTCCGCGGTGACTCCCAGCTACGCAACTAACGGCCTCGACGCCGATACTGATCTCCATGATTACTCGCTTGATCATACGAGCCATGGCGGCATGCAGCAGCCAACGACCCATTCTTCGGTTCCCTACGCTCTCGAAACCGTCAACCTCGATGCCGATACATTCATCACCTCTGCCGGTCCCTTCCAGCAGAACTTCTCCTTCTCGCCGTCCACGTCACCGATGGTTAGCCACGATCCATTTACGGCCATGTTTGGCCCTAACAACTCTTCCATGCACACTGGCCCTATCAATGGCAACAACTTCTACTCACCGCCCGCTTCTGCTTTCCAGTCGACTGCCTCTACGCCTCATCCCATGAACGAGGGTGGCGATAACTTCTACTTCGGTGTCGACATGCGCCAGGCTCGCCAGCAGCCTTACCGGGCAGGAAACCATGGCATGGGCAACGCTATGGCTCACCAGTTCCCCTATGGCGGTAACGGCAACATGATGTTCCCGGCGTCTTCGGCTGGCCCGGATCCGACGCCCTCCTTTACGGCCCCGAACTCGTTTAGCGGTCATATCGACCCCACCCAAGTGTTCCATAACGAACAGCCGGTCCGATCACCAGGCATCAATCTTTTGCAGGACAGCTTGTTTACATTCGGGGCGGAATCGGATGGCGACGAGGAGGATGGTGGCGCATTTGCCGATCGCAACCTTTCGATTTCTCATGACTTTTCTTCCCAGGGCATGGAGGAACCGGCATTTGATTCGTCGTCTATGGGATGGGATCCGTCTCTACCTGGAAACTTCAGCACGCAGGCGGCGAGGTATCCTGGTGGCCCACCGCGAAAGCAGGTTACGATTGGCGCTATAACAACCGATTATGTTGATAACACTGGGGAATGGGATGGAAACGGTCTTCCCAGGTCTCAGTCGCAGTCATTCCGTCAGAACGACCCGCGTAAAGGGAAGATACCTAGGACGGCATCGACCCCGGGTCTGTCCGCTAGAATCAACCCGTTCGAGAGGCTTGCGCAGTCTACCTCCAACTCGCCACCCGCCGACGCAGGTCGTTCGTCTGGTCTGTCCTCGGTACCGGCAAGCCGGCCTTCATCCCCTCCTCCCGCAGCGAAACAGGGCTCGACAACGAACTTGCAGGGCGCAGCTGGAAACTCGGCAGACACACCAACAACTTGCACTAACTGCTTTACCCAGACGACCCCATTGTGGCGCCGTAACCCGGATGGACAACCCCTTTGCAACGCCTGTGGCTTGTTCTTGAAGCTCCATGGTGTCGTGAGACCACTTAGTTTGAAGACGGATGTCATCAAGAAGCGGAACCGCGGTTCGGGAGCGAGCTTGCCTGTGGGCGGTACAAGCACGCGGTCTAAGAAGAACGCAAGCATGAGTGCAGCGGCTCGGAAGAACTCGACTTTGTCTATTACCTCCAACACCAACAACCAACCAGCCACCCAGGTGGCGACACCGCCGGCTCAGCAGCAGAACCGTGCGAGCAGCGTCAACGAGAGCGAAAGCCCCGCGAGTGGCCCCGCTTCGGGTGGTAACACTGCGGGTAGTACCCCCACGAGTTACCATGGGAGCGCGGGTTCTTCGAGTGGTGTTGTTAGTGGAAAGAACGTAATACCCATCGCGTCTGCGCCGCCTAAGACTGCGCCGGGACCGGGGGCTGGTTCTATGTCTCGTCGCGATACCATTAGCTCGAAACGCCAGAGGCGTCATAGCAAGAGCGCCGGAAGCGATCAGCCTGTCAGTGCCGGAGCTGTCAGCAGCAGCGGAATGGACGTCGATAGTCCCGCCAACTCGACGGGATCTAACGAAACAATGCCCACCTTCAACCCAGGTGGTGCCTTTTCTGGGCTTCCCCCAACGACTCAGAGCAGCCTTGGTTTCGGCAATGGTTATATCAACACCCCTCGTCCCATGGTTGGACCTGGTGGCATGATGGGAATGCCGAATGGACAGGCCGGTCAGATGATGGGTGCGAGCGGCAGCAGTGGGCCTGGCAGCGGCCCGTCTCGTACTGGAGCCGAGTGGGAATGGCTCACGATGAGTCTCTAATGTGGAGGCTACGATACATGCGACATCGTTTTATGGATTATCTTGATGGCAATTTTTTTTCGCGATATATCTCTTTTTTGGATGGTTTCTTCTATTGGTTTCCTTTGTTATGGATTTTCTCTTTGAATGTTGCAGCAATCGGGGGCTTTGGAATTCACACAAGGCAATGGGGCATTATGGTGTGGCAATGGCATAGACGGTCTTGATTTTTGCTTTTTATTCTGGCCGGGGCAAACGGTACGGTTGTTTGAGCTGTCGAGTTTCGAACGACAGCTTTTCTGGGCATTTTCTCCCTCGCACGTCTCATTTCCTGGTACACAAAGGGTTGATAGAAGAAGGAGGCGGATTGATGGTGATGGGACGAGAGGCCCAGGAGGGGCGGGGAAAGAAGGAAATACGAAGTTCCGCATGCGCACCAACATTTCCGTCAGCTTGATGACAATGTTAAGGAGATGTTGGAATGCGAGGAAACAACATTGCCAGCGATTGTCGGCCGGGTACTCTAGCCTGCCACCTATGAAAGTGGTAGGAGGATCCCGGCTATTCAGCGAAGAAGAGCGAGACCACAGCGGAAGATAAAGGATAAACCAAGGCAACTTTTCGGGGAGGCATATACATTTGCTTTGGGCATTCTCTGGTGGACAAAGTCGACAGTCAGAGAGAAGAAGAGAAGGAAGGAGATGAGATGACAAGGATGGGACTTGACGGAACGAGCCTCGCTACTACACCGATCCACTGGCAATGCTTGCTTGATGCTCTCAATGATGTGGATGGCTGGGCCGAATTTTCAAGTCTCGCACGTTTATGCTTTTTGTCCATATACGAGAAAGATGATGATACCCGCAATTATTCTTCTTACTTACACTTGGCTCTTTTCTGGCTGGATTGTTGTTTACGATAGGTAGATACCATCAATCGAGAATATCATGCAGATATGGCTGTTGCTTGCGAGTGAAGAGTGTTGGTGATGATAGTGTTTGTTATGGATTCGGAGTAGAATCTATGGAGAAGGACTCAGAATTCATCATGGTAATGTATCTCRCGTATCGGAAAATGAGACCGGATGTATCATGTTGTTGATACACTGACAGTCAAAAAATACTACCTCGCCTTTCGGTGTGTCCCGCTCTTGGAGAGGGACAGTATTTTTTGACTGGCAGGTTTAGTTTATAAGAGATGAAATCGGTAATGCAAAGTTGTGCTTCATCACAATAAATGCTCCAGACCCGTCCGTCTAAGATGCCATCCCGTCTTCTTCCCCTTGATAACCCCCGACCGAAGCCATGCAAACCGTTTTGAAACCTTGACATCATGCATGCACCAGTAGACAAACGTGAAGCGTAAAAATACATAATCAAAAGAAAAATATCCGAGACTCGTTCGTTACTCGTATCAAATCCTCTCCACCCCCCAAACCTTCCAACTCCTCCCCACCCTTCCTCGCAACTCACTCCAAGTCTTCCTCTCCCTCCACCCCCTTACGTTCAACAACGTCTTCCACTCAAACCCCCTCAAGCCATCAATCCTTTCATCTCCTGCTACTGCCACACCTTTTCCCTTCGCAGCCGTGTCATCCTGCCCAGAAACAACAAGGCTACGACGAGCGAGTAACAACCCAACCATCCCAACCCCGAAAGCGACACCAACAAACACCACCAATCCCCAGAATCGTCCCTGGCAAGCAGAAACGAGGTGAGAGCCGATAGGGATGCCGGACATGGAGGCTAGGGAGATGAGGGTGTACAACGTGCCGAAGTACTGTCCAAATTGGCTCCTATTGTTGTTGGTACCGCAGACAAGGGAAACCAAAACCGGTTCCAGACCCAAAATAGCGCCGCTAGAAAGGCCAAATAGAACGGCGAAGGCGGTGAAGCGACTGGGGGACATACCCGTTCGTCCGGGGTGCAGGAGGGGTGGTAACCATGCCGCTAGTAAAACCAATGTTGCTAGAAGGGAAAATAAGATGGTGGTGTTGAACGCCCCCAAGCCTTTCAACATCCCGCCGGCCTTGGACCCCGCCGGCTTAGTAGGAGTAGTAGGAGAAGAGTGGAACGGAGAACCAGAAGCTAGTAGTCCGGCGAGCAGTCGGCCACCGATGGAAGAGATATTCACCACCAGGGTTGTGGTGCGGAAGGTAAAGCTGTGGGAATAACCTTGGGAGAACAAAGAAGAGGCGGAGAGGTAGGTGGTTGTTGTGTAGATTGATAGGTGGATTAGCAGGAGAGAGAGGAAGAGGGGGGTGTAAGAGGGGGAAGAGAAGGGGGTTAGGGAGGGGTGGGCAGAGGCCAGCTTTCCTAAGGCTGGTCTTRCTGATGCTGAGGGGGTGATGGCCGAGGGCCCGCCGACTATGGGGGTCGTAGAATTAGCAGAAGCCGAAGACGCCGAGGAAGCGGAAGAGGCAGGTGGTGATGGCGCTCTTGACTTCTTCCCCTTCCCCGAAGAGGCCAAAGTAGGGGAAGTCGGCACCGAAGGAGCAGGTGCCCGCACAGAAGGAGGAGAGCGAATCAAGAAGTTGGCGATCACCGCCAGAAAGAAGCAAATCAGTCCGAGGGTGCGGATAGTCCATGGCCAGCTGACCTCGTGGAAGAGGTTTCGAGTGGCATAGGGGAAGACGATGCCGGCTGTTGGGCCGGCGGTGGTGGCGAGGCTGGTTGCGAAGGTGTAGTAGCGCGGAGAGCGGCCGAAGAATTGGTGGATGGTTATGAGAGAGGGGATGAAGAGGAAGGTGGACGTTAGGCCGGAGAGGATGCCGAAGGCGAGGAGGATTGCCCATGTCTCTGTTTTACCATCCACGTTAGCACCATGTCACTTAAACGATTCCGTCTATCACTCCCGCCTTTGTAACCCTCACATCCCACTTGTCTCTTCCACAACCCCCCGCTCTCTCTCTCTCGTCTGGACGTCCCTCTTGAGCCACCCCCATACCAAAACAGCAAGAAAAGAAAGAGAAAAAAACTCACCACTCCTACAAGCCAGCACCACCATCCCCACCCCCCAAAACACCGTCCCACTCAAAACCAAATATCTCGCCCCAAACCGATCCGACAACGGGCCCACATACATCCCCAACCCCAGACTAACCACAAAGTACAGGGAGAAAACCCAAGCGAATGTTCCTTCGCTGATGCTCGCCACTTGCTCGTTATCCCCAGACACGTAATTTTGGCAAATCGATAACACGGTCAAAAGCCCAAAGGAGGAGAAGATTGCTAGCCAGGCGCCGAGGACGGTGAGCCATGATCTGAGGGCGTATTTGCCCGTGGCGAGATCATCTTCAGAGAAGGGGGAATTTTGGTGTTGGTTGGCGGGGATCAGACCGGGGGTTAGAGGGGTGAGGGAGTCGATTGATGTGTGGTTCTCGTTTGACGATCGACTGCTGCTTGCGTTGCTGCTGCTGGCATCAGGGTCATCGTGGCCTCCTAGGAGGGGGACGACTTGTGCTTTTCGTGAGGCGGCGGTGTCTGGCATTTTGGGTTTAGTATCTGGGTTTGGGTTCGCGGTTGGTGGTGGTTTTGTTATAGTTTGGTAGTCTGTGGTTGGTACTGCTGGCTTGAGGGAAGGACCGTCGAGTGTCTGACCGGGGCCGGCCACGGAGTTGACCTTATCGTCCGCGCCTGGTGGGCGACGAGGGAAGGAACTATTCGTCATGATGCGGCGATGAGTAAGTAGGATGTTTCTCGACAAGACAAGAGGGAGAATTAAAAAGGAAAAGGTCTTGTAAGGGCGTCCCTTTTCTCGAGTTCCTACACTCGAGGGAGGAAACCAAATAATGAAACACTTTTAACAGAAACGAAACGGGAAGGGTTGTTACCTGTCACAACATAACGGAACGAGATCGAACACGGCTTTTTGTTTGCTCCTCGGTAAAGGTAGGTAGCTTTGGAAAAAAGAAAAAAAAAAGTCTCCACAGTATCGTCACTAACGCACAGGGTGATCGGCAAAGAAAGGGGGGGGGGAAAAAGGCCCAAAAGCTTATATGCGCCCACTTCTGCTACTCCCGTCGGTTGGAAGATCGCGAACAATGAAATGTCTGATGTAAGCCGACCGTGTGCACATGTGGACTCGACTCCTTGTAAGTGGACAATGCCGCCCTTTGGACCCACTGTAAGTTGGTTCTTGGACTGTGAGCCTAAAGCTTATTTGGACAAAGTGGGATAGAGCTGAAGTCTCTACACTAGGGGTGCAAATCACTGCTACATATGAGGTGCTTGAAGGATCGGGTCTAGATCTTGTGTTGGCCACAATATCAGCTCCTCTTGCACTTGCAGACAGTTCGAACGATCCTTCAGCTTGAATCCCTCTGTCCGTTCTCAAACATCCCTCCCGTCCCCGCATCCATTCATTGTTATTCCGCAAGGGGTCACCAAGTCACATCCGTGTCACCAACCGTCCGCGGCCCAGGGCGCTGACAGATGCCAACGGCCCCGATCCCGTCATCCTGCGCCTCTTTGACAAGGTATACTCAAAGGGTGATTGGCGATGTATTGAACCCTTGCAGAACTCCACGCTCGCTTGCGGGGATAAAGGCTAAAGGCCCCGCTGGGTAACCCAGGTCATCGGTCAGGCTATGTTCCTCACTTGGCTCCATCTGTGTCTGTTGGCGCGATGCCCCAAAATGGCGCTATTCTGGACTTGCCGGCAAGCTGGTGCCTGATGTTGGACAATCCTAAAGTAGCGGCGCAGTATCGTAGAACACGAGATCACCTGGGGTTGAATATCCCCGCGCCCAAGCTTCAACGACAACGAAGCTAGGGGTTGCCGACTGGCGGGTACCGTGCAGCAGGAACGGATGGAATGATAAATTCTAGGCACCGGTGGTGACCCAATTTACCCGTGTTGTGTTTTCCTGTTGGCATCCTGCCGGTATGCATAGGCCAATGCCTCAAAGGTTGTTCTTTCTCCACGGTGAGCCGTTTGTTGGGAACCGTTGTCCCTATCCATTTCCTGTCTGGCCGAAACGCAAACGAGCTAGTTCATGTTGAGCATGATATCCACGACGGCACTCGGCGAAGCGTGTGCTGCATCAGGTGTTGCTGACAACGTAGTGAGGCGAATGAATGCCAAGGCGGAGCTTATTTCATCAGCTTGGTTAGCCCTGAGTTTCTTGGCAGTCGTTGTCGCATCGCCAAGGCCATCGCCAAGGCCATCGCCAAGTTTAATCTGACAGCAGACGGAGTACTCACAGGGTGGCTTGGGAAACACGTGCCGAAGCGCATGGTCTGATGTGTAGTTATGAGGTCGATTGATGAACCATAAAATGCCACTCCTATTCGTCTTCGGAAAGGGTTCGATGCGGCATCTAGTCTTCTTCTTCTTCTTCCGCCTCTTCAACTGTAACTCCACGTGGACCAACGCTCTGGTCGGCTTCCAACCCGTGAGACGACTGTCCTGCTGGCTGGGAGGTCTTCAGGTAACCGGCCCTTTCGAGTTCGTCGGCTTCTTCTGGTTCCATGAGACCTCCCTTGCCCTTGCCCTTTTCCAGCTTCAGCAGGACATTGGTCGGTACGAATGCGCTCACGGCCTCCTTTCTAAGATCGCGGACGATAGGCTTGGCTTCGTACACAGTCTTGACCTCAACCGCCGGTGTCTTTGGCTTCTCGGTCTTCTGGTCTCCTTGTTGCTGTTGATGTCCTCTGCCTTCGCCGACTGGCTCGTGGTTCGCGTTTGCAGCCCGCTTTGCCCTGCGCTTGGCAAACCACTCGTCTAGAATCTCCTTGGGAATAGGCGGGGGAGTGTCGCGTGGCATCGGTATTCTCTTGACATCTTCGGACACGTCGCTGTCGCTGGACTCTTCGTCTTCCCGTCGTCGCTTTCCGAGGGCTCCATCGCGTCGTGGCCCGTGGCCAAAGGTGGGCGCTTTGTCGCCTAGTGCCTCTCTGGCCTTCTTGACGGCCTTGAGATCCTTTTCGAGGGCCTCGAGGACCTGCTCTTCGTGGGAGGTGAGCCTGCCCTCCTTTTCCTTGATCTTTTTTAGGTCGTCGATCTGCTGCTGGATTTTTTCGGGATTTCGTCTCGCGAGCTGTTCATTTCGCTTTGCTTGCTGCTGCGCCTTTCCTGTGCGATGTGGGTTGTTGTTAGTATCGCTTGCGCGTAGGATCCAAATGTCGCCTTGTCTTCGACTTACCCTTCTTGATTTCCTTGGCCTTGTCAGCTTTGCGCTGGGCTTGGACTGGGTTGTAGTTTTTCTCCTTGGGCATTGCGGCGGTGGTATGTGCTGTTTATCTCGATGGGTTGAGTGGTTCTTGATGGTGTAGCCGGTACCTATCTCGACTGGTGATGGCGCAAAAAGATGGACAGGACGGATCGTGGCACCGCAATTTAACGGATGGAGCTTTCTGGAGCGGAATGACGCGTTAGTGCACGGCTGCCAAGAACATTTCAGCGCGGTCCAAGGAGTCGCAGTCGAAAAATCCGGTCTGCCCCTTCCGGCCCCCTTCTGACCCCGCGATTTGGGGCCATTGGGGAGCCACTGGGGAGCCATTGGCACCCAAAGGGCCACTGTACCGCACCCACTGACACCCAATTCCCTGGCTCCTGGTGCCGGTGAATGGCCGTTGCCGGGGTTTCTGCTGCGACTGCCATCCGCTTGTTGATATTTGCCCCGCCTTTTTCCCTTGGATCTCTCGCTGCCCATCCATCCGCGCCTGCCCAATTGCCAGGGAGAACTTGTCTCAGCATTGCTGCACTTGCCCGTCGCTGTTGCTTGTTTTTCCATGAAGGAATTGCATGATTTAATTTTCGATTTCCGCTGGCGACCAAGATTGGTTTCTGTCCTCTGACAACAACAAACTCTTAACGGCAGTTGTCCCTTTTTTGCAACACCACGGACAACGGCATCGCGACAAGCTCAACTCCCCAGTCAACAACAGTCAACAGCATTGTACACAGTACTTCTACAATATCGCGGCTCCATCTCAGCTTGTTTTCAGCTGCCTCTTGCAGTCCCCATACCCACCTGGGATCAGACATCAGACCTGCCTTATTGTTGCATCTGCCCACCCAGAACTCTAATCATCCATTTATCCTCCTGCATCATTCATCCAAGCTTCCCACCGCGGCCCTGCTTCGCTTGTCTTGCCTTGCAGCCGCGCGGACAGTACAGATACAGGAGACGAGACGACCGCTACTGCAGGTGGAGGCTGAGATCGCCCAAGCAAGTCAGCCCTACCTACCTTGCTCCGTTTCTGGACTTTGGATCCCTGCCCGCCAGAAGCACATCTCAACACCACCTCAGGAGTACTCTTCCCTTATACGTGCAGCCTTGATACTGGTGCTATCTGGCATAGCTTTCAGTCATGTCTAGCTACATAACAAACTTCTTCCCCAGCGGCGGGAAGCAGGATGGTACCAGGCCGCAGACCCCCATGAAGTCGGGCACCTCGAGCTTCGTCAACCCCGTCAGCACACCCCAGGGGAGTCCCAGCAAGAGGACCCTCCCGCCTGGCGCCAATGAGCTGCCTGCGGCGTTTGAGTCTATGAAGCTTTCAACGCCCACCAAGCTCGCGACGTCATCCAAGCTCGGGACACCAAGTGCCCTCGACAGTCCCATCAAGCTCGGTCGTCCCCAGAGCGTGGCCACACCTCTCTCGCCTGGAAAGAGCAACCTCAAAGACGTGGACGATGATACCTTTGAGGACCTCACGGGCAATGGCAGTGTTGTTAGTGTCATCCACAAGCAGGTGGACAAGAACTTGCCGAAACCATACCCTATGCCCACTCCCAGGAGAAAGGAAAGGGAACAGAACCAGGAGAACACACCACCAGTCTCGACCCGCGACCCCCGCGACCCTGCCAGTGAGCCAACATATCAGCGCAGCCATGCCGCCCTCTCCCGGCAGGAACTTTATCAGACGAGGGAGCGCGCCTCACCTACAGTCAAGAGATTTAACACGTCAAGGGGACTCACTCCCGAGGAGCGCGAGCTACTAAACAAGCCCAATGTCAAGCGACTGGTCAATGTGACCCAGCTGTGTAAGGACCATGTCATCATGTTGCTCTCGCTGGTGCTAATTGTTGATAGACTTCCTCGACTACTACTTCGACTTGCTCACCTATGTCGGACAACGGCAGAACCGCCTGAATGCCTTCAAAACCGAATTCCCCCCACCTCCCGAGACTGACGAGGAGACGTACAAGCAGATGTGGCACAAGTACGCTGGTCGGGAACGTGCTAATCTCCGCAAGCGACGAGTGAGACTGCGCCAGGGCGACTTCCAGATCCTTACCCAGGTCGGTCAAGGCGGATACGGACAGGTCTTTTTGGCCCAGAAGAAAGACACCAAGGAGGTTTGCGCGCTCAAGGTGATGAGCAAGAAGTTGCTGTTCAAGCTGGACGAGGTGCGACATGTCCTGACGGAGCGAGACATCTTGACAACCGCCAAGAGCGATTGGCTGGTGCGCTTGCTGTACTCCTTCCAAGATGACAAGAACATTTATCTTGCCATGGAGTATGTCCCGGGAGGCGATTTCCGCACCTTGCTGAACAATACGGGCGTTCTCTCGAACCGGCACGCTCGCTTCTACATTGCCGAGATGTTTTGCGCGGTCGATGCCCTTCACCAGCTGGGTTACATTCATCGCGATCTCAAGCCCGAGAACTTCCTGGTCGACTCGACTGGCCACGTCAAGCTTACCGACTTCGGTCTGGCGGCTGGTTTCCTTGCCCCCGCCAAGATCGAGTCGATGAGGATTCGCTTGGAGAAGGCATCTGAGACCTCGGTGCCGTTTGGCAAGCCGATGGATCAGCGAACCGTTGCCGAGAGAAGAGAGGGCTACCGGACAATGCGTGATCGGGATACCAACTACGCCAAGTCGATTGTTGGATCTCCAGACTACATGGCCCCTGAGGTGCTGAGGGGCGAGGAGTACGACTATACCGTCGATTACTGGAGTCTGGGTTGCATGCTATTTGAGGCTCTGACAGGTTTCCCGCCTTTTGCTGGATCTACCGCAGACGAGACTTGGCGCAATCTCAAGCACTGGAAGGAGGTTCTCAAGCGTCCGGTCTGGGAAGATCCCAACTACTTCCTCAGCAACCGGACATGGAGCTTCATCACGACGTAAGTACATTGTGACAAAAAGATATGGAGTGTAGATGCTAACCAGGTTATAGTTGCATCAACTCCCGATCGCGGCGCTTCAACAACATTAAGGATATTTATGCTCACCATTACTTTGCCGAGGTGGACTGGGCCATTCTGCGCGAGACTAAGGCTCCGTTCGTGCCCGAGCTGGACTCGGAAACTGATGCCGGCTACTTTGACGACTTCAGCAACGAGGCTGACATGGCCAAATACAAGGAGGTGCACGAGAAGCAGCAAGCGCTCGAGGGCTTGGCTGAGCGTGGTGAGGAAATGAACAAGGCCTTGTTCGTCGGATTCACGTTCCGTCATCGCAAGCCGGCGACGGATGATGGCGCAAGTCCGAGGAAGCCAATTCCATTTGAGGACAGCAACACTTTTGGTACGATGCTGTAGAGCCAGCAGCGGCAACACCAAGAGGAGGATGAGTGGCAGGAGCCATCATCACAGATATCGTTTCGGCATGACGAGGGCGAGAGTGTTTTGATTTGTGGGAATTGCGGTACGGATACATGGGATGGTCGATACCCGTTGTCGAGTGATATGGAAAGCCCTTCGCGCCGGTCCCGGTGGAGCAAGGCAGATCGTCAACAGATGTATGCAGGGAGAGAATATGACTTGCTGTGATGGTACTTAGCGAGTGCTGCAAGCGCGTTGACATGAGGAGGGATGGATTCTGTCTAATTATCAAGGGAGGCCGAGTAAGGAGGAGAGATCTCCCAAGTCCTTAGTTTTGCAGAGACGTGCATGGGGAGTTATCGCCGTTATCTGGCTTACAACAGAAAGAGAGCATAGCAAGTAGTCTAGAGTATGGAGTATTGTAGTATTGTAGCAATGAAGAGGCTCCAGTTACAAGGCTGAATGCAGTGGTGACACTAGCCTCGAGAGTTGGTAGGACAATAATGGACCGCGTCACCAGACGTCTGTCAGGGTACAGCTGAAACAATAATTCGGAGGCATGGGATGCTGCAAGTAAGCCTTTAGCATATCCCAAAATGGCATTGGTGCCACGAGGGCGGCGAGGTTGGCGGAGAATGGATTCTCGGGACCGGGCCGTTGGAGTCGTCGTCAGCTTTCTCGGTGTAGCTGCTGTATTCCGGCCGGTTGGTAGGAAACGAGGAAGAAAGAGAGGAAGAGGGGGTTAAAACAAACAAACCGACATCGGGATGTGATCTTATCGATAGACGGAACCCTGCGAAGATCCAGGGGAGCTCATGCGCTAACACACTCCTCGTTCAGGGGCATTCAGCCCTATTACGTGATGGGTGTGGACTCTGCTCCAGGTAGAACCTCCTCCACTATCAACCGCATATGCATCAACAAACACAGCCAACTTCTCGAGACCGAGACCGAGATCGAAGACGACAACCTTGGGCGGATTGAAGACACCGACGCCCGATGAACGAATTCTGAGCAGTGTCGGCCGCTGACCGAAGCCAGGCTGTTAGCGATCACGTTCTACTTGGAACTCTCAACATCTCGCCCGCCGTTACGGACATTCCCCAACTTATGAAGCGCCACACAGCCACAGTCCTGGAGGTTGGGCTTTTGACCTTTCGCGGGGTAGCTTAACGTTTCTGCAAGAACCTCCGACGCTCCAGTCATGGCCCTCTTACCAGCTGATATCAGAAGCTCCCAGCTCGACAGCCTCCCATTGGATCTGCGCCAGCCCCTCACCATCTTTTTCTGGGGTCCTGGGCCCCCTTGCCCCCCTGTCCACTTACCCTCCCGTTCCGTCCCTTCGGTCCCGAGCTTACGGGAAGGGAAAGGGAAGTGTGAAGAGCTGAGCCATACAACCTCGTCCTCAAAGATGGGAAAGTTGCTGATCCCTTGTTGAAGTGTCTGTTTCGGGTAGATGGGTTACGCGTCTCTTGATAGCAGCACTGGATCTCCAACGACAACCTGCAAGAAAGACTGGACGCTTTCATCGTTTGATGCTCTCGTCTGATGTTTCTGACAACTGACAGCTGACAACTGACAACCAACATCTCCAGCAACTCCAATGGCATCTTGCGTTTCGTTTTCCTCTCGACGCCGAATGTCAAACACACATACACTCACTGTTGGTTGGGTTCTTGAGTTTCTTTTAGACTCCGATGTCATCCAAAACGGGAAACAAGACCTACCCATAGGGCGTGTCGTTGGCCGATGAAGTCCCTCCCGGAAAAATTACCCGCCTTCTTTTTGCGGTTGTACAAGATGGGAAGCCGAGAGGGAGGCGCGCAAGCATACCTCTCCATCCCATTCCTGACCCCTTGTCGTTTTCGTCCTTCCCTTCTTCGAGTTCTTCAAGTGAGAGCAGATACGAAGACATGCCCAAGAATGAAAGGATGATCTGATGTCAATCACTGGATGTTGTCAAGTGTCACCCCGTCAACTTTCCCCATCTTTCTAAGCCTCGACTCCGACTCCGAGAACACAGGCTTGTGGGATGCCGCGCGTCTGTCTTCTGATATCATGGCACATAGCTATACCCGTTTTCCCGACATCTACGATGTTCAATGACGGATGGGAGTGGCTAAGGTAGGTACCCCGTGCCCTACGTACAGCTGGGCTTGTACCTAACACCATGCACGGTTGACTCTGAAAATGGAAATCTGGATGTACGCGCAAGTGCATGCCTTCTGCCCATGCTGTGTATCCTGACCTCACCAGCCCCATTTCACACAGCTGACGAGCCTTCCATTGGTGTTTCCCCATTCTCTACCTGTTTCTTTCAGTATCTCTGCTTAGATCCCATCAAGAAATCTCTATTCCCGAAACCGATACGCACTGATGTAGCCATGTACTGGGCTGTCGGGCTGCCAGGTACCTACCCGAACCTAACATGTTTCCTCGCCCTTAGACGCAGTTCAATGGAAAACTGTAGGCAGGGTCCCGAGACATGTAAGTCCGGTGGTCAGACCGACTCGGCTGTGCTGCTTTCTATGATTCCGTAACATATATATATGTACGCTTGCTCACTTTCGTCTTGCACTTTCGGTTTTTGGGTTTGAGACCAGACAGACCTTCTTATCATTCCTCTTTGCCCCTTCTACCATCAACACTGTTCACAGTTATCCTTCAACCTTCACGTAACATGCATACAACCATCAGTCTGTCATTCAACAAAATGGAACGTCCTCAGATCCTCGCCTTCCTGGCCCTCGTACTCTCGGTCAACGGTGTTGAAGCCTGGTGGGGTGCCGGCGCCCCCGAGTGCGCAGTAAGTTTCCCCCCTATTCTCCTCCCCTCCCCTCTCCCACCTCCTCTCCCCATAACTAACAACCACCTTCTTTCCCCCCAACAGCAACCCTGTATCTCCTCAGCCTGGTCCGCCGCCAGCACCTCGTCCTGGCCCGCCCCAACAGATTGGTGCGCAGACTCCTCCAAGAACTCCGAGATAAAATCCCGAATCGACGCCGCCTCCTCCTGTCTCGTCTCCGCCTGCTCCGCCACACCAACCGCTCACTCCTCTTACTCTTCCCTCTCCTCTTCTCTCTGCGCCCAATACTCCTCTTGCTCCTCCGCCGGCTCTACGAGCGTCTATACCGTCTCCCTCCCCGCTTTTACGGGAGCTTGGGGCGGCGGCCACGGCGGACAAGGAGGAGGAGCACAGAGTGGACAATGGGGTCCCCACCACGGCTGGGCCGGCACCGCCACCTGGACCG
>RANY01000652.1:0-20565 GCA_009805235.1 Neurospora pannonica FGSC 7221 | reverse complement strand
GCCTGCGCCTCCTTGGGAATCACGTTCGCCGCCACGCCGCCTGCGATGGTGCCGATGTTCACCGTCGTGTTGCCGTAGCGCTCGCTGCTRCCTAGGTCCGCGTCGATTATTTTCGCGAGCGCCTTTACTAGTATTTCAGTGGCGCTCTTGAACAGCCACGGGTAGCCCGAGTGGCCGGCGATTCCTTGGGCTTTGAGCAAACCGCCCGTGTGGCCCTTGTGTCCGCAGCTGAGCTTGTTCTCTGTTGGTTCGCCGTAGATGGCCGCCTTGAAGCGTGGTAGCTCCTCCTTCTTGCTCTTCTCGGCGTCGTTGTATACCGCAGAGAAGGTCTTCATGCCGTCGCCGCTAATCTCCTCGCCCACGACAAAGAGAAGCATCAGATCGGCCGGGTCCACCTCCTTGGCGCGGATGAGCTCCTCGACCGCGACGATCTGCGCGGCCACGCTGGCTTTGGCGTCGACGGAGCCGCGGCCGCTGATGTACGTGTCGGATGTGACTTCGTCAGACCCCTCAGAAGAGGGGCTGATGTGGTAGGGGATGAAGGGCGGAACGACGTCGATGTGCGAGGTGACTAGCACGCGCGGGCTGGAGAGGTTGTGCGAGCTGGGCCAGGCGAGCACGTTGAAGCGCCCTTGGGAGTGATCGTCATCGTCGGAACCGTGGGAGGCCTTCTTGTCGCTTTCGAGGAATTGGGCTTTGGCTACGTAGCCGAGGTTGTTACGGAGGTAGTCGAGGAGGAACTTGCCGACTTCTTGCTCGGTGCGGGAGATGGAGGGGATTTCGACTAGGGATTTGTGGAGGGAAAGAATGTTCTTGCGGTAGGAGGGCGCATCATTGGCAGATACAGATGAGGTAGAGATCTGGAGGGGAGAGATGGAGGAGTCATGGACGATGAGTGGGTGTTGGTAATGGTTGTTGTCGATGACGAAGGCAGAGCTGTGGGAGAGGAGGGAGGTCCCCCAGAGGAGGAGAAGGTTGGATGTAGCTTTCATTTTTGCGTATTTCCCTTGTGGTACTACAAGGGAAGAAAGAGGGAATGAAGATGGAAACTTGTTGTTAGTAATTTCAAGTTCCAAGATGGAAATATTATATTTCCATCTTGAGTCGCGAGTTGTGACCGCAATTGCGAATGTCGAACCCCACACTGGCCGGGTCCGCATGCGGCAGCGGGAGAGGTCCACTTTGGAGAAGAGTGGAGAAGTATGCGTTGGGGATTCCCCAATCGCCGACCCCTGCGTGGCCCTGCCAAGACATAAGAAGGGACTGTAAGTAAACAAACATCTCCAGGTGACGACGGTGTTTCACTTCCAGAACACAAGTCTTGCTTCAACCTAGATCATACTCGAGTCTTACAACTCAAGTGCTGAATACCATTTGTACTTTATCCCATTAAAAGATCCAAACCATGAATTTTCTAGTAACTATGCCGTACGCCTGCCACTCAACGCCGGAGTCATATCGCCAAGTCTAACCGCCAGGTCTACATCTACTGGAATCTCTCAGGCATCAGGTCCTCAAAGTGGAACTTGCCATCCTCTCCCTTCACCACGGTTCCCTTCTCAGTGACAATGGCATCGATATACTCATTGGGAGTGACATCGAAACCAGGGTTCCAGACACCGATTCTCTGGTCAGCAATCGCCACTCTGACAGACTTGCTGGTGTCGATGGAGCCATCCGCGTTGACAACAGCGCCGCTAATCTGAGTCAGCTCCTCACGCTTGCGCTGCTCGATCTCGATCTCGTCACCGGTCTTGGTGTCAACGTCAATGCTGGTGGTAGGGGCAGCAACCATGAACTTGATGCCGTGGTGCTTGGCGAGAACCGCAAGCTGGTACGTTCCGATCTTGTTGGCAGTGTCACCGTTGCGGACGACACGGTCGGCACCAACGATAACCGCGGCAATGTTCTCCTCGGCCTTGCGCAGACGGAACAGGGCGGCGGCCATGCTGTCGGTGACCAGGGTGGCCGGGATGCCCTCGTGGACAAGCTCGAAAGCAGTCAGACGGCTGCCCTGGTTGTAAGGGCGGGTCTCGGTGCAGTAGGCGTGTCTGAGGAGGCCCTCGTCACGGAGGGTGCGGATGATACCGAGGGCGGTGCCGTGGCCGGAGGTGGCGAGAGAGCCGGTGTTGCAGTGGGTGATGACAGTGATCTTGCTGTCGTCGGTGATCTTGTACTGCTCATGAAGCCACTTGGCACCGAAAGCACCAATCGACTTGTTGGTCTTGAGATCCTTGGCCAGAATCTCCTCAGATGCCTCGATGAAAGCCTTGATGATGGCCTCCTTGGCCTCAGCGTCCGTCAAGCCCTCAGTCTTGACACCGCGAACGGTCTTCTTGAGCAATCTGACGGCATTGCCGAGATCAACGGCAGTTGGCCTGGACTCATAGAGGTAGTCCAGACGCGAGTCAATGTACTTGATGACATCCTCGGTGCCGGTCGCAGTGCAGCTGCCGTTGTGAAGCTCGACAGAAGCAGCCAAAGCAGCAACAATGGCAATAGCGGGAGCACCTGCGGTCTTTTGTTCAGTACAGATGTCACTTGATTTCACTGTGTAGAGGTAATGTTTGCATGAACTCACCTCTGACTCTCATGGCCTTGATGCAGTCAAAGGCCTCCTCGCTGGTGGAGACCTCATCGTAGTGGTGCTCATGAGGGAGTCTAAGCTGGTCCAGGACCTCCAACTTGCCCCGGGAATACTTGATGGCTTCGAGAGCAGACATGGTGTTGATATTGAAGTGAGAGAGGCCAGGGGCTTAAAAGGAACCAAAAACAAACAAATGTCTTGGTCTATGAGACACCAAAAACTGTACAGGCTGGAGAGATATTCAGAGGAAAAGAAAGACTTCAGATAGGCCCTCGGAAATGTCACTGTAGTCTTCTTATTCCTCAGGGTCCTCACTCAAGAAACTGATGATAAAAAAGACGCCCCACAAGCCGCCACCCATGCACAATCGCATTGTCTGATTGGTCAAAGTGCTCCACGTATAAGTGCGCTAAGAAAAGCAGCGTAAGGCGTAACTTGGGACTAAACCGCATTTGGAGTTGAGATCAAAGGGTGGGGCAGGCTCGGGAAGGTCTGGCCGACAAGGTACCTTCAGCTTAATCGGTACCCGCTGCCGTCACACCGATACGGGGACAGCTAGCTTTGAATGCTGTACGGTAACTTCAACAAAACAACTGAACGAACTGCCTCCAAGACGCCTTTGCGACCACCCAACAAGCGCAACGTTTGATACCCCTCTAGAGACAACACCCGAGTGTCATGCCATAGATCTCGCCCCACGACGGAGCTGTCCAGTATGGAACAGCCGTTCTCTTCCTCCAAGGTCACAGGTTCGAAGCTCCCTGATACCATCTCTTCTTGTCCTCCTGTCATGTCATGACCAATGCTTCTCGGCGCATTCCATATACACCAAAGAGAAGCACTGCTAACTTGCATGCCGACATCCACAGTCGAGTACTTCGATCCCCACGATGTCTACAAGCTCCTTTCGCCGGGCCTAATTCCCCGACTGCCCCTCCGCGACCTCCACTGGCAGTCTCACGCCGGCCCCGTGCGCTCCATCAATACCCTCCACGTCGAACTCGTTCCCGCCGACCAAGCTGGCGCTGTCGATCGATCTTCGGTTCTCTCGCCTACCCCCGATAGCAAAGCCTCAGGCCATGGTCATGGAGACAGCTCCGCCAGCCGCGACGATGGCTTCTCTACAGCGCCCATTGGTCGTGGTCGTGGTAGCTCTACCGACAACGCCGGGCCGCTAGGCGCCATTCGTCACTCTGGACCCGGGACCACCAAAGAACGACGACATCAGATCCCCGGTCTACGGCGCACTCCTTACCTTAAGGTCCTCTTTGTCAGATGCGATGATAACGATGCATACAAGTCGACAACAAGAGCTGAGATCCGCGAATGGATCAAGGCAAACACTCCATCATCTACTCCGGGGAAAGCGGCGAGCAACGCCGAAAACCACGACGCTTTTGAATGGTTGATCGTTCACGTTGTTATACCCAACACTGTCGCTGCCACCCAGCCGCGGTCAAGCGGGAGCAAAGCGGCCGACTCGAGTTCCGAAAAGACTTCGGCTCTCAAGTGGCGGACTGGGTCCAGCACTCTGTTGGAGAAGCTACGCAGTGACTTCAACGGTACAGGCAAGGGTGCCGTTGACCGCGTGAGGCAGATCCGCATCGGCATCAATGACGTCCCCTACGATCTCCTTCCTCGCGTCGTTCCCGCCGTGCCAACGGGCTACCAGGATACAGAGCAGGATAGCGAAAATGCCTGGCAGGACTTGATTGGAAAGATCAAGGAGCTCATCCTATCGAGTTTCGACACCCGCGTTACCCAATATGAGGAGGACATAAAGGACAAGGATGCCCAAAGGGGCTTGCCTGGCTGGAACTTCTGCACTTTCTTCATATTGAAGGAAGGATTGGCTCGAGGCTTTGAAAGCGTCGGCCTTGTAGAGGACGCCCTGGTTGGCTACGACGAGCTTAGCATTGGACTAGATGCTATCATTAAGGAGCAAGCCATTTCTGGATCGGCTGAAGCCCACGGTGGAGCTCTTCTCGACTACACTGAAGAACTGAAGACTCTTGCCGAGCAAGCTGCAAGCCAGATATTTTCAGGAAATATGGAGTTCGAAGATGAGGAGACTGTTGATCTTCAAGCTGGCAAGCGGGTGAAAGATACAGATCCCTTCGGCGCTATTCCCATCAGCTCGACCAAGAAACCATATCGCGAACTGATTCTTGCCAATAACATCTCGCTCTTCGACTTCCGATGCTACATTTTCTCCCGTCAGGTTGCCCTTCTTCTGCGTCTTGGCAACGCTTGGTCAACTAGAGAGGAGCTCCTTGCTAAACTCAAGGAACAACAAGACTTGGCTCCCCGAGGCGTTGCGCCCAGGGCGCCACCGCCAAAACAGGCCTCGGATGAATCTGAGAATCTCTCACAGCTTGCCGAGATCTGCAGGAGGACATTGGAGTTTGTTCCTGCGGTCTCCATGCTCATCCGTAAGGACATTCTCGCCGCCTTGGGACTGGGGAAGGGAGGCGTCGGGGCTGGTGATGATTTTGAGAAGATTGACCCAGTACTGGCCGAGGTCATTGACAACATCGTTGCCTCATTCGCCTTTTCCGTTGCGCAGCAAATCCTTGCCCAGACCTCCACCAAATCTTTGCAAATCCCAGCCCCAATGCTGGCTACCTCTGCCGACAGCGAGCAAAAGTCCGCGATCCCGGAACCAAAAACCATGATGCACCCCGCACGAACTTCGTCCATCCCCTTACGCCAGTCTATACAACGTCCTCCACCCAGCCCTGTGGGTTTTCCCGGGCCTGGCCGTAAAGACAGCGTAAATGATGGCGAATATGGCATGGCCCAATTCCTTAAGACGGGACTCGAAGAGTTGGCTGCGAGAAGAGCTGAGCTGTATACGCTGTCTCGAAACGTTCTCGAAGAATGTGGTAAAAGACGAGGCTGGACTAACGGTTGGGCCGCGGTACCCATTGTAGGAGAGAGCGCCGACTTGCAAGAGATCAGCCTTGACGACGAGCCATCGTCAGAAGCGAAACCCTCAGCCGAAGTCAACTTTGACCTTCAGGCCTCGGTAGCTGGTGTAGGCAATGAGTTGCTACGCACTGCACTGGACAACAAGGATGACTTCTACCGACTTTACGAGACGTTAACCGATAAGGCGATGCGTCACTACTCTGTCGCCAAGTATGACCACTCAGTCCAGGCGACCAAGGCTGACCTTGCGGTCCTCAAATTCCACCTCTCTGAGTACAGGGAAGCCGAGTATTACTTCTACCATACTATCCCGTTCTTTGGGGGATGTTCGTGGAGTCTGCTTGAGCTTTCAATGCTCGTCATGTATGCCAGGTGTTTGAAGGAGCTGGGCAGACAAGAAGACTATGTCACGAAGGCCCTTCGTCAGCTCTTGACAAAGGCAGCAGCAGCTGAGCGAGATAGGTTACAGCAAAAGTCTATGATCCGGATTGGCAATGGGTCAGCAGCACAATATCCGGAAAGTTCGGCCATATCTGGCTTCCTCGCCGATATGCTGACAGTTTCGGCAACACTAGAGAAGGAGGTCAAAATACCATTGACCAACTTCTTTGGTGAAGTTGAGCTTGACGGGCCGCCGACCTATGACGATGACCAAGATAGTTTCTCGCTCTCGCTGAAGCTTAGGAGTCTCCTAGTTGACGAGTTTGACGCAGAGTCTGTCAGCCTTCGTATATCCAGCCCTGGGTTTGGCGGCAACAAGGAGATCTGGGTGCAGGCCAAAGGCCCCGTGACAATCAAGCCAGGGCGAAACAAGGTTCAACTACAAAGCAACATGTTGATGCCAGGCAACTATGAGGTTGATCAGATCCGCATCAAGAGCAGCAATGTCTTGCTGCACTTTGAGCGTGAGCTTGGGCAAGTGGTGGAAAACCCATTCCCTGTCCTGCAGAACCCTGTCGTCACGCTTTACCAGCGGACGAGTTCGCTTGATGTCCGCCTCTCTAGCAGCAAGGATATCCGTCTAGACTCAAACAACATGTTAGAGGTCGAGGTTATGAGTGGCTGGAACGACATTACGAGTGCTGAGGTGAAGATTAAGTCGGCAACGGGAGGCTTGCGGCTCCTAATGGGGGATGCTGTGATCCTTGACGAGTCGGCAGGGAAGTCAAAGAAAGCCGAGGGTGGAACATTCACGTTTGGGGCTATCACAAAAGATAGCTCCGTGAAGATTAGATTCCCCTTCAAGATGGAGCAGGACGTTCTCCACGTCGCTGTCAAGGTTGAAGTTACGTACTCAACCGATAAGGGAACCTTCACATTCTTCAAGACCTCTTCAGTCTCCATTGCTCTTGCACTAGGAGTCAACGTCCAAGACGTATTCAAGCACAAGGCGCTTTTTTCCCGATTCACCGTCTCAACTGCTAGTCCCAGTCCCTTGAGGCTGTACAAGAGCGAGCTTATCCCCTCAGACCTCTTTGAGTCTCATTACGGGATACCACCAAGCGACCCAGTCGCTATCTTCCCCAAGCAGCCAGCCAGCCTGCTGTACAAGATCACCAAGAAACCCGGGGTAGCTGTTGGCCCCAACACAAAGAAGACTCTCTACTTGAAGCTCTGGTACAGCGTCTTACAAGACGAGATCGAGGATCTACTCGACAAGACCCTCACCAAAGACCTCGCAGACACTCCCCTGCGACAATACTCAAAACTGATCGTCTACAAAGTCTTCGCCTGGAGCCAAAAGCGGCTAACGGCCTACGAACTCGAGAAGTGCACTCTGCTCGGCGAGCTCTCCACCTCTTTTCTCTCCGACATCAACTGGGCAACCCAATTCCCCGGCATCGGGCCCACCTCGAGTTCCTCCCTCAAAGGCGAAGACAGCCACCAAATCGCTGCCCAACTAGCCACCTTCCTCCGCTCCTGGCTCCTCGCCAACCCCGTCCTTCCCTTATCCGCCCCTGCGTCCCCCTCCTTCGACGACAACACCAACAACAACTCCCTAATCAGCACCATCCTAATCCCCGTCGACATCCCTCCCATCACCATCGTCCACACCACCGACATCCTCTTCCAACAACCTCCCTTCCCCATTGTCAACGGCGACAACAACTCCCACATTGAAGAAAGCCAAGGCCACCCAACATTCATAATCAACCAACAACTCCCCGCCACCCTGCGGCTCAAATGGACTCGCATCTGGGACACCGCCTTCCCTGCCTCCCCTCAACGCTCCGAAGACCTGGAATTCAGCTACGAGATTAATGCTCCGCCTGATACTTGGTTGGTGGGCGGTAGGAGGAAGGGGCATTTTGTTATTCCCGCCTTACCTCCTTCTTCCTCTCCCTCCGCTCCCTCTTCCGAGCAGCAGCAAACAAATGAGAGCAGTGAAAGTAAAGAAAGCAGCACCCCCCAAACAGAAGCCGACATCCCCCTCCTCTTGATTCCCCTAAGAGAAGGATACCTCCCCTACCCAAGCGTGGACATAAAACAGGTTAAATCTACATCCTCATCATCATCCTCTTCTACCTCTCCCTCCAGAACTGCCGAAGGGCAAGGAAGCGCTGGTGGTGGTGCTGGTGGGGCAGTACACGGACACTGCGAAACAGACAACAGGAACCTCGGGGAGGTGGTGCAAGTCATCAGCGACCGGGCGAGGGTGACGCTGAGCTTGGACGCGAGCGGACCGGCGGGGGGACCGTTGGTGTTGGAGTGTGAGAGGGTGGGCTTGGAGGGGGTGGGGGGTAGGGTTGTTGCTTAGTTTGAGCGAGTCGAAGGTATTATAGGTGATTTGGGTGACTTGGGTGATGGTAGAGGAGTGGGTGTTGGTGGGTGTTGGTAGGTGTTGGTAGTGGTGGGGGTAAGAGATGTGTGTGTGTGTGTGGGTGTGTGGTGTTGTTTAGGGTATCCAGCAAGATCTCACAATTTTCCGTTTCGTTATGGTTGGGGGCATGGATCGTCGAGTTTAATACAATAGGTTAAACCACTTCTCTTCTTTTGTGTGCAAGAAAATCGTGCTTAGGATGTTGATGGTTGGTGGGGTTGGTATGTATACATGTAGAGGTCTCACGGATAGAGATACGGGGGAAGGGTGTTGTGGTCTGAGTTGCTTTTTACAGCTCTCAAAAGTGATTGATACCTTACTAAAGGCCTTTTCAACAACGATAGCCACTTTTGTCGTACAACAAACACAGCGTTCAAAATGTTTCCGATCTCACACCATACCACACATAGCACGTACAAAACAATGACCATTATCACACCTCAAAACAACAAGCGAGGAAATACTGTACGTTATAGCGCATTTTCTCTAGCGTAAGGCTCACCTCTTCTCTCTTCTTCTCTTATTTCTTAGCTGATGGTAGCATGATTCCATAACAAATTACTAGACACAAGGATGGCTCCAAGACCAAATAGGTAGGCAGGGTCTAGTAGACTCGTGTCTAAACTTTAAATACCCTCAAAGTCACCACCGAGATCATCCTCGTCCAGATCTCCCTCCTGTATCTCCTTGGCCAAATCACGCTCGCGCTCTCTTGCTTCCTGGGCATTCTTAAGCTCGAGTCGGTGCTGGTTCATGGGGAAACGCATGGCCTGGAAAAAGAAGAACAATGTTAGCGACCCATTGTCATTTTGATTGAAGGATAAAAGGGAAGGAGGGAAAGAAAACATACCTTGACACTCTCATCATGCAAAGCCAAGCAGGCACGGATACGATCGTGGAACGCCTCCGCCGGTTCGCTGGTGGCATACACGTCGCCCACCTCCTTGCTCTTCATGAAGCCGCGCTCCCTGTCGAGCGTGGCCTCGATGACGCCGTCCCTGATCGCCTTGGCCACAATGTACTCGGCGCTCTCCTCGCTGCCGAGGTGTAGACGAATGCAGATGTCGCGGAGCGAGATGCGGCTGTAGCTCAGACTCATCATGCGGATGCCCGTCTTGATGACATTTTGGCGCAGGCGCAGGATCAGGCTGTAGGTGCCGTCGCGGCGGAAGGTGTCGGCGTGCTTGGCGATGGTGGTCTCGAAGTCCTCGAGGTTGCCGACGCGCACGGCGCGGACGAGCAGAAAGTACGGGTGGAGAGTGGCCTCCATGGTCAGTTGACGGAAGATGGCGCGGTCGGGAATGTCGCCCATCAGGAGCTCGACAACGAGCAGGAGCTTGGTCGCCGTCTGGCTGAAGCCAAGCGCGCAGGCGCTCGAGGGAGCCTTCCGTGTCGCCGCAGTGAGATGCTCATGGGCCTCGGTGTACCGTAGTTGAATAGCCCGGACACGGCCGAGGTAGTACAGGAAACGCGCAACCTGGTTGTTTGCAGCGTTCTCGGGGAACTGCGTATGCTGCACCAGCAGATCGGCCTGGGAGATATGCGACGTGAGCAGGTAGTTCCGGAGCAGGAGGACGATGACGGAAGCCTGGGTGTCGATATCCTTTCGTAGCACGGCGGTTCGGAGAGCGGCGAGGAGGATCGGGCGGATCGACACAATCGGCGACTGGGGGGACGGCGGGAGGGGAGCGAGCTGCTCGGCGAAGAGCGAGAAGTAGAAGTACACCTTGGCCGAGAGGCTATCTAATGTGCGGCGATTGAGGGACTGGATACGCTCGGATAGGAAACGCGACAGGGCGAATCCGCGCTGGAACTGTTTGGTGTCGTAGAGATGAACCTGCGCCAGAATGCCTAGGAAGATGTCGATCTCAGGAATAACCTCCTTGGTGTCCTTCTTGCCACCGTTCTTAGCTGGCGACTTGGATCCCGAGTCGATCTCCATCTCTGCGCTAGGCTGACCGCCAAGAGTAACATCTGGCCGGTCGACGGCGAGCAGCAGGTGCTCAGCAATCTGAGTATTGGGTGACGACGCGGAGAAGGTTTCTGAGACGACTTGTGCGAGGATGTCGGGTGTCAAACGTTTCCGGATGGACGAGATGGATCGCAGTGCCCGTAGAGAGAATCTGGCATCGAACAGAGCAACAGCACGGTCTAGCAGCGCAAAGTTGCTCTTGATATCTGCGCAAGCAATCAACGGTTAGTTTGGCCCAAAGATAGAACGATTACATTTAGAAGCTAGGGACTGGGAGAGTATCGTACCGCTAATGGTTTGGGCGACGGGGTCGACCTGGGCCTCAGCCTCGCCGGCCTTGGTGTCGTCTCCCATGGCAATGTCGCCATCGGCGTCGTTGGGGGGTTGCGCAGAACTCTGCTTGTTCTTGGGAGGGGGTACTACGACGGTCATTTCGTCCTCGCCTTGCTTTCCCGACTTCTTGGTATCCTTGTCCGTCATCTCGAGATCCTTTCCACCCCAATAGCTTCCGTGCTCAAGTGGTTCCTTATCTGGAGCGTTTCCGGGTATAAGCTGGCTGGGCTAGAGGTCGTGGTTGCTGCGTTGGTAACGGCCCGATGGTGGTCGATGGGAACGGGGTGATGATGGTGGGGGGGTTGACGGTTGCGTTGGCGCGGGTGATGTTGTAGTGCTGTGGTGCGGTGATGATGACGCCGTTTGGTGGGCGACCTAATAGCAGACTATGTAGAGGTATGAGTTCGAGTTGCTTGGGGCGATCTCGCGAAGCGCGCCCTCCTTGCAAGCCTGGAGCAAGCAGCTTTAGCAGCAGTAGCTGGCAGAGTCGCAGTGGATCTAGCTTTAGGCGGGGGATGGCGCACTATGGGGGTGACCTCGTCGTGGGCGTTTTCTGGGTCGGGAGGGTACTAAGCGAGGGCCAAAGGCAAACTGGTCCGTCGTCGTTGTCGATAAGTAATTTTGATCCAAGCTGTGTACTTGGAGTTCGGTGCAGGAAAGGAAGGTTCGAGCTTCACAGGCCCGGTTTGCTTGCTTGATGGGAGTTGTTGAACYGATGAARGTGCCGGTCACGGTTGGTCGCCAAAYGGACACGGGCTATGAGAGCGGACGACCAACTGAAGGACCGCCCTGTGCAGTGCTATGGTGGGCATTCCTTGGCTGGAAGGCAGCCGGCCACCTACGTACAATGTCAGGTACCTTGTACCTTCGGACAAGCTCCAGAAGAGCTTCATTTGAGCATTTTAATTGGTCAACCCCCTTCAGCTGGGTCCACTGCGGCTCGTCACTGACGTTGTTGATGTGCTGCCTGTCGAACGACGTCCAGGGTACGAGGGTACTTAGGTACACTTCAAATAACTGAGGGTAGACAAGATCTCAACCTTTTACCACCCACCAACGTGAATTCACAACTTGAGTGAACTTGGGAGGCATCGAAATCTATTTAAGCATGAGATTGACACACATTGGCCACAGGATGGTTGTGCTTTGCTGTGCTTGTATCCCAGATGGCATTTTGATCATATGTGCTCATGATGTACAACATATCTCCTGAACCCTGCATATCGCGAATATCACAAGTCAAATCCTCACTTAATAGCAATCCATTGCATTTCGAGCTTGTTTCTGTAACTCATAAAGGGTTGATGCTTCTACCTAAGCCATGTTATAGGCGGCTCATGCCAGGGATAAGCATATAAGTATCCCGAGATGAATGTATTTCCTCCATTTCATCCAGTACGCCACCATTTTCCATTTCCCACCTCAAAAGATTACCATACCCATGCATACAACCGACGTCCGTAACCTCTGATCATTCTGATCCGAATACTTCCCACTAGAGATCTCCCTTGCCAGGCATGACCTTGGCGGCCTGGACCGCGCTCATCTTGGTGATCCACTGAGCATTGGGCTGCACCTTGCGAACCGTCCTGAGCTCGTCACTAGAGTAGCCAGGGATACGGATGTTGTAGGTACGCTCCAAAACGAGCTGGATGTCGCGGATCTCAAGAACCTTGGATCCTCTCTCCTTGGCGTTGCGGGACGCTGCGTGAAGGACACTCTCCGTAAAGGAATCGGCGAGACCAAGGACGGACTATGAAGGAGTGCCATGTTAGCTGATTGCGGGGTGACAAATTTGTGAGTTTAACATACCTCCTCAACCTCCGGCGTCAAGAGATTTCCATCCTGGCCCTCAGCCGTACCACCACACACCTGCCGAACCAGCTCGTCCAGCTTCTTCTTGTTCAGAACCCTCTCACCCTCGCCCTCGAGCTGATAGGCCGGGGTCTTCTGCAAGACAGGCTGGTTCATGACGCCGACACCGGCTGTGCCACCGGTAAGGGTCGGACGACCAGGCGGGCCTGCAACAGGCGTGGGAATCTGCGTCGCCTTTTCCGGGAGGGTCTTGGCGATGGGGAACTTGGATGCCTGCATGGTCTGGGGCATAGCGTTGGGGTGAGCGTGGGGATGTCCTTGGGTTGAGCCCGCCAGGCTGCCTGGAACAGTGGCAGGTGTGCCGCCCGGCGCAGGTACGTTAGTAGCGGGGATAGAACCGGCACGTTGCTGTCCAGCGAGGTTCATAGCGGCCGCGTGCGAGAGCGGCTGGTTGGGCGTCCGCTGCGGAGTCTGATGTCGTTGTGAGATTTGGGTGGGGGTTCCAGTTGCTTGTACACCAACCATGCCAGAAGGAATTGCCGTGTTGATAGGTGCAGGTATAGGAGTGGGCTGTGAGCCAGGCTCGGTTTTAATATGGTTCTGGGTTGCCTGCTGTTGCTGTTGTTGCGGGATAGCAGCCTGGGTGGTCGGAGTTTGGGTGGCGGGTGCCAGATGTGGCTGCGCTTGTGGCTGCCCTTGAGGTTGTCCCTGTGGTTGAATGGGAGTTTGCGATTGTTGGTGTTGTTGTTGCTGCGGCTGTTGATGCTGCTGCTGTTGCTGTTGCTGGGGCTGTGGTGGTTGCTGTTGTTGGTGTTGCAAATGTTGATGCTGTTGCAACTGATTGGCGGCGATTTGAGGTGAGTGAGAGGGCGCAGGGGATTGTTGCGCTCCTTGTTGTGAGGGCATTCCGCCCACCCCCGCCATCTGTCCAGCGTTTTTGGCCGCTTGGATGGCGGCGTTCATGGCGGCTGTGGATGGTGCCATTCCAGCACCCAAGGCTTGCCCTTGACCTTGAACCTGTGTTTGTCCTTGCTGAGGGGCCGCTTGAGGTTGTTGACCTTGTTGTTGCGGCCGTACTTGGTTCTGCATCGGGGTGGTGTTCGCCGCAATCGGGACGGCCTTGTTCCCAGACCCCGGCATTGAAATCGTCAGCGGGGTGTTATGAGGAGGCTTCACTATTGTCTGACGAAGTTGGTTGCAATAGTTCTTGGCGTCGTTGAACGACTTCTCCGCTATCGCTTTGCGGTTCATCAAATTCTGTTGCTCCTCAGGAGTAAAAGGCTTCTGGTTGTTCCTCCGTTCCTCCATAAGGCTCAGAAGATTTACCAGCGTCGTGTTGCTGCTGTTGAGGGTCAGGAACGCCCTCGTGTACTTGTTCCTGGTCTCGGATTCCCATTTCTTGTGTTCCTGGGCGGGTATGTTTGGAGGTATATTGAATTGCATTGCAGTGACGTGTTGAATGACAACCTGGGGAATGGCAGGCTTGTTTGGCTGTCCTGCTGATGTAGCAGGCTGTCCTGGACGGACAACGCCTGCGGTGTTCTGGGGAGTGCCAGGGGCGATCTGCGACGGTGTCGGCGATTGCTGAACATTGCCGAGCTGGGGAGTCTGTCCACCTTGTTGTGGCAGTTGCTGCTGGCCCTGTTGCTGCTGCATTTGTGGCGGTTGTTGCGGTTGTTGCGGTTGTTGCTGCTGAAGTGGTTGTTTGGCCTGGATTTGGTGATGGAGTGGTTGTTGCTGTTGGAGCTGCTGTTGCTGTACTTGGCCGGGCTGTTGTTGGCCAGGCTGTTGTTGCTGTTGTTGTGGTGGTTGCTGTTGCGTCTGTCCTTGAGGTTGTCCTTGAGGTTGTCCCTGAGCTTGTCCCTGAGGTTGTCCTTGGGGCTGTGCCTGTTGATTCTGCTGCTGCTGTTTCTGTCGCAACTGCTGCATTTGCTGCAGGTAGCGCTGCTGTTCCTGCTTCTTCTGATTCAACTTCTCTTGCAGCATCTTGCTAAACTGCTCGATGCTACGCCTAGCCCCGAGCTTCTCTGACGATCCTTCGGGTGATTCCTCGAAAGTCTTCCAGAATGTGGCCAATCCGGTTTCATAGCTAGCTTTTTCCTCAGCGGTTAAGAACGCGATATTTCGCATGTGCTCGGGCCGCAAGAGTTGCGGTTGTCTGGGAGCGACACCGGGAGGTTGAGTGTTTGGCTGCGCCGGCCCCTGGCCGGGCTGGCCTTGACCGGGCTGGCCTTGACCGGGCATTTGATTCATTGTGGTTGCTTTGTTCACCGAAGTCTGATGTCCCAGATTCTTTTAGGCCGTGATCGCACAATCGAGATTGTTGGGTAGAGTATCGACAGCGGAGCTCAATGTTGCTACGTGGGCGTTTGGTGTGAGGGAGAGCGTGGATGGCGAGCAGATCGTTGGAAATATATAGGTACGTTTGCGAGGCTACGTTGATGCAGTAGAGGTACGGTATTTAACAGTCCTGCGCAGCTCAGGAATCAGCAGGCGTTCGCATTTGTAAACGTGCCCGGGGCTTTGGTACCTTCACAAGAGCTACTGGAGAATAGGATGCTGTTATTGATTGCGGCTTTGGAGTTTCGATGGAAGATCACGGGAAGATGTTGTTGGCGGTTGGACTTCGATCCGAACCGAAGTTGTTCTTTGATTAATAGCATCCTCAATCGGCTTCGCCATCCACTGACCTGCCCTCAGATCATGTGGCTGGAACGCAGGCAATCACGCTCTATTGAGCGCGCAGCGCGACGTGTTCATTGGCTAAGCCACAATTTCTACAGCACCTTCCCTGCAGTTCACGTTACAAGGGTGTGGCGCTCCTAACAATTGATCCCAAATAGCATCAAAGAGCAGTAGCTCAGTTACAACGTCAAGTCGGACATAATTGCCAGTTATTTATTTTGAAGAGATGATCAAGCTGTTAACTGTCATACCTCTTATTGCAAGGTGCTCATGTTGTGTCGTTGTATCTTCCAAGCGATAACCTCAAGTGACCGCTCCACTTCATCTTCGACTTCACCTTCTTGGTCAATCAGTCTTCGTAATCGCGTCGCCTGATCACTCCTCCGAGACTTGTCCGTCTTTTTGAATGGAAGGTTTGCTTTTTGTCATGTCTCTTTGTTTCTCACTCCTTCAACCTATATGGAATTCAAATAAGCTCACTTTATCACAACGGGGTGTTAAAAGGTTCTTGTAGAGACGCTAGAAGTTGTTGCTTTGAAAGTTCAACCGTGCAAGAACAGAGACCTATAACATATAGTATTGTACTTGTACTTTGTCTGTGCTGTATATGAACCAGACTTTGTTATCCTTGAAACCCCAAATGCCAACCCAGTCCGTAAAAAAAGAAGACACCCAGACACAAACGATCATTGTTGTGTTCAAGTATCAGTGCCTTCAGTCCAGATCTTTGGCCTATGATACTCGGTTGCCAAACACGTCATAGTACCCGACAAACACCGCTCCAGTTCTCTATCCCAGCGTATCAAATGCAATCGTAACTCCTTTGCGCGCCATGTGAACCAACTCCTAAACGGGAAGTCTCCATACTCTAAACGACCATCTTTGAAACCGTGCCCACTCGTGAAATGCAAAGCCGTTGTGTATAAGAGTCAACCATCTGCCCTGGTGCGTTTTTGTGCTTATAGGAGAATAAAGAGCCCAAACTATCTCTGCCGTTGTCTTTTTGTTTTGGCGTGTCATCATCACTCGTGTCTATCCTGGTATCCATAACTGCTTGGTGCTTCTCTCTATATCATGTTCATTAGTTCGTCGTTCTCGTCAAGTCGTCAGATGGGTCTTCAATTGACGCAAATCGTGTTGGTGTATTTTTGCTGAGTGCCAAGCCCACAAGATAAGGACTCAAGTCGCTACCCTATCGATCATGGCGAATCGATCTCCATTACACATTCGTAGTAGGGAAGCTCCCTAGACAACATCGATTCATCAACGAGAATCTCCTCGTTGCTCGACTCTGGCTCGTCAATCTCGTCGATCCTCGGCGGCGGCAGTGGATCCGAGACTTGCACGCTGCGGCGGCGGTCACCGACTCTTCGGTAAATACGGCGTGCGCCGGGGGAACCAAGGTCCTCTGCACTAAAGAACCGTTTGAAGTCTCTGGGGTCATCGCGGTCCGAGTCGCTTCCCATGCTCTCGCTGAATGTCCGCTTGCCGATGCTGCCTGAGGTCATCCGCCTGCGTCTCCGCTCCTCCCGCTGCCGCCTCAGGATCTCGCGGTGCTCGGCTTCTTCGATGTCGGTTGAGTCTGAGTCGTCACTGCAGTTCAGTTGTCCGAGGTTGTACATGACGCTTTCATCGACCTCTCGATGGCGTCGGGACCGAGACCGACTTCGTTCCGATTCGGCGTACTCAATGGTATCCGGGTAAATCACAGGAACGCCAGCATTGTCATCATCGTCGCTGCCTTCGCTCATCTCCTCAACAATGAGGTTGGAATTCGTCACAATGCGTCCCGGGCGGGTTGGCGGTGGGGACAGCGACGGCGACGGCTGCATGGATCGTGGAAGACTGTCTGGACCCGGATCGTCGTCTGAATCGGAAGAAGTTGCCGAGGAGGTGCTGCGAGATTGTGGTGAAAGCTGGTCCGGGTCTATTGCTCGGGTAAAACTGAAGCTGGGGCCGTGGAGGCCGTCTGGCCGGAGGACGGTGATGGACGGCATTGGTGGAGGGGAAAACTGTGGCGGCATTGGCCCGTACCATGGACTGCCCTTCCGGCTCGAGCCCGGGGACAATGGTGGGGACGAGGGTGCCGCACCCTGAGGCATGACCTTGATATTCGAGTCGGACGGCCACATGGTAGGCTCGGCAGGCTGACGTAGATGAAGTTGGTGATTCAGATACTGCGTCCGGTTTGCTGTTGCTTTCTTTTGAAATAAAAGTGACGAGCCCGGACTTGCTTGATAAACTGATAAGTGGTTCGCCGTAGCTGTGGGGTACGAATGCCGCTATGACGATGCCGGTGGTAAAAGATCTTGGATCTCGGAAGTGAACAAGTTGGTACACTAGCAACGAGAGTACAGATGAGAGTGAGTCAGGGCGTCAAGACCCAAAGAAGAAACCTCCGACTAGGAGACTGAAATGGCCTTCGGTTGCTGGTCATGATAGTACTGTCTGATGTGAATTGGACCCAAGCTTCAGCACGGGATTGGCGAGGACCCAAATTCCAATCGGAACATCGACCAGTAGAGGACGCGATTCTGTTTGGTGGGTGGGAAGGACGATGGCGAGATATATGTATCTGACAATATGGAGATCTCGTTTTTGCCCGTTCCCAGAGCTGCGGGAGGATGGCAAGGAAATGCCTGCGGTTGGACTGTTTCCAATGGGGGACGGGAGCCGTAACCTATGGGAAGATGCCGACAAACTTTGCCCACTGTGTAAGCTGGGATCGGCTATGTATATCGAAAGCTTATCCTGACAGGTGGGATACGATCCTTTTGTGCTCGGCGCTGCAAAGGCGCAGGAGAGCCGCAGGGTGAACGACGACAGTATTCCAAGAAGTGTTATCTCCTGAGCGGCTTTTATGGTAGGTAGACAGAGAGAATGTCTACCACCCTGGATACTCACACTCGCCCGCTAGTCAGACGGTCGGTTTTGAAGACCTGACGAGTATGTGTGGAATGCAACGCAACTTGATCACAATTCGGTTACGGGCTCCATTTTTCAGGTACCACGCTTTTGATGAAGCACCATAGCTCTTGGGAGTCAGCATACGACACCTGGGTATCGTGCTATGAGCGAGAAAACCCGCAACATGTGCTCCTCTGCCTCTCACTCGGCTCGGCGTCCCGGTATAAAACAAGTGCTATCGGGAAGAGTAGCGGCACCTTGGGCAGCAATGCTCCGGGTACCCCTGAATCTTCCCCGGATTCTGCGCTGGATGAGTCCATGTCGGAATCGTGAAACAAACGCAGACTGGAAACATCAATGGCAGGTAGGGCCGACTCTCGGCGCAGAGACGGACAATGGTAGATAGACAAGGAGAAAAGTCCATTTTGTCTCGTATCTAGCTAATGCCGTGCCATGCTAGTGGAGCAATCTCTCAACTTGGGTACTGCATCCACTTGTCAGTCGTGTCAGGCGTCTATACGCAAAGGCGCAAGAAAGCGCAAGTCAGGGACCAGGGCTTCATGATAGATATCATGGCCAGCGCAGTTGCCTCCAGGGGTTCTCGCATGAGTGAGCGTGGTAAGCTGGTGAACAAGGGAGACTACGGAGGAATCGTGGGGAGGCACGGTCGACACAAGACAGAAACTACCTAGGGACCGGCAGCAAAGTACCTACAGCAGTACTGTAGGTTAGCCAGGCCCAATGAGGGCGACAAATTGGTGTACAGTTCAGCCCTGGTTTGTTTGTTAGCGCGGTTCTTGCGACAGGGGTCTGCAAAAATACACAGAAAAACAACAGGACAACCACATTCGAAACGGAAAATTGGATAGAGTGTATGAAGTACCTAAGACGTATTTGGTTGATACCAGTTTCTTGCATGAAATTTGGTGGAATGGTGGTTGAGTTGCGCAGAGTGCGTAGTCAAGTCCCGCGCTAACGAACAAAACCAGGGGTGAACTGTACATAGCGGATGCATCACAACGCAGAGGCAGCACCGTACGCAGTACATCCGATAGTGTGTGTGTGTAGGTATACAGACGACATGAAAGTCGCATGAAAGTGCAGCAGCAGAAGGGCGGGGAGAAAGATGCGGACAAGTGGAATGTGGGGTTGTGAGGCTTGAGGTTGCATCACAGATGATGATTCCGCAGATGCGTGCCCACGCCCGTTGAGCATTGAAAAGCACGCATTGGCGCAGACATTGGGACTGTGCCAATTCACACCTTGATGAGGGCTCGCTTGAGCAAACGTTTGGGGTTGAATACATAGACAGAGACAATACTAGCGGGAAGGTTGATAATGACACAGAAGGAAAGCGGTGATAAAGGAAACGGATGAGGTTACCGTTCCCGGGCTCACCGGGGCGAAACACGTGGAAAGACCACGGCAGCTCGCACCTGGCAGCCGCTGCTGTACACCGCCGAATGCCATTGTCCACCTTGTATGTCAGCTGCGAGACTTCCAGAAGTCGGACACGGTCAAAGTAAAACAACGGAGGTCGGGGATGCCGTCCATTCGGAAATCCGAAGGCTGGCACGGCGAGTGGGGTCTTTTGATGGGGTCTCCCGGCTTCGTTCCGGACTCTTCATCCCAGAATCACTATGATTCCAGAGGATGTGATAGATGATGTGACTGACGATGCTTTAAAATGGGCAAAAGGTCTTAGAGGAGCTTGAAATGATAATTTTTACAAGTAAATGGGGAGACATGGCAAAGATACAACGAGGATGAGTGCGGGAACCAAGTGAGCATGAAGCAACACACACCTTTGGAAAGTACAGAGTACCTGTTATTTATTCATTCCAATGCACAGTTTGTAGGTAGCTGGTACTTGATCTGGAAGCTGGCCCAGGCCCACATGCCTGGAATGCGGGGGTGGGGCTGTTTGTTTACGATCGGTGCAGGGCATCACCCAACTGGCGACAGCTTCACTTTGGTCCCTTAAACCCCAACAACCAACGACGCCAAAAACGGATACACCAAATAGTCAAACCACCCAGACGGCCGTACATGATCACATTTACACAACCTCCTCACGATTACTAGAAAGAACATTCCAGACGTGGCGCGTCACAACCCTTCAACCATGTCGCTCCTCCTGGCGCACTTGGAGCAAATCTACACGTCATGCGAAAGCATCGACAGCCTTCCGTAAGTCGCTTGCCATAAAGTCTTGATCGCGTTTCCTCTTTACCCCGCGTCCTGATAATCTAACATCCAGCCCATCCTCCGTGCATCACCACTAGTTTCCCCCCTCCCAAGATCTTTACCAACGCTCTCCTCTCCAACCACGACATCACGTCCTTGATCCGCGACACCGAAGCCCACGAGCGCGCCCTCTTCTCCGTCCCTCCCCCTCCCCCAAAAGCCACCACCCAGGCACCCGACCCACCAAAGCCCACGAACCGACGACAAACCATCTTCAACGTCGCCGGCGGCGAGGTCACCACAGGCCCACCGGCCAACTCGACGCGC
>RANY01000651.1:0-23633 GCA_009805235.1 Neurospora pannonica FGSC 7221 | reverse complement strand
CAGTATATAAGAAGGCCGCTTCCCGGCCTTCGTTATTCTGGCTCTTCAGCAAGCAACAGCTTTCACAATCCATCAGTACCTTTCGGCTACTACTACCGTTATTCCTATTCCCAGCGATATACTCCTGTGCTTGTAACGGTTCGTCACAATACCTACCCACTGGGTGTACTACGTAGGTAGTTAGCGTGTTTTAGTRTTAATAAATATAATATTTATTAGAGTATTAAATACCCTTTCATTATTATTATCACGGGCAAAGGGTAGATGGTTGATATGAATATGCGTAATTGTACGAAGGAGAGAAAGGGAAGTGGGGGAAGTACTAGCGCTGTAAGCGGCCTTATAAAGGCGCCTAGATATGGGGCGCTATTAATAATTATTTACGGGAGCGGACCTCTACCTATAGCAGTCGTAGTCGGTAGAATACTAATATAAGGTATATAATAGTATATAGCGTAATCCATTGCAACAGGACACACGGGGAGACAGAAGTTGGCATCGAGTCAATGATTTGACTAGAAAAGGCCGGTTACCGTAGTGGGAAAATCTGTTTCCAGACGTGGGTTGTCTTTCTTGGGCAATAACCACAATCAATGTCTGTCAGCCAATGCATCTTTCTTACAGGGGGTAAGCGCTGTAATACAGTTGTCATGTTTAGACTTGGGTCGGGTCTAAAATTCGAAATTTTTGTAAGAGATTACTTGCCCACACCCACCAAAAACTTGCACGCACCCACCTTTTCAATCTAGCAGCTRACATGTAAAATATACCGTTTTAAGCCGTAAAATTCGTGATCTGTCATGTCTTGAAGTGGGTCAACCCAGTAAATCCCCTGTAAATCTTGTTCTACAGCGGGCAACCAAGCAAATATGACAGCGCCAACCTRGTGATACTTTCGTGGTGTTGAGAGGTTCAACTCTACTCTACTCTACTCTACTCTACTCTACTCTACGACAGAGCCATGCTCTTCGTRCCCCGGCTTCTCGAGCTTCTTGGTRCGCTGAATTGCAACACCAAAGCGATGGCGACGACAGAAATCAACGAGGTGTGCGAATAGCTCATCGTGATCATCAACGGGGTCGAGGGAGAAGAAGGGGTCGYCTGCTGGTATAGTCCAAGTGGTATCGGGGTCGAAGGAGGCATCAGAAGCGAAGGTATYGATCGAAGAGTGCGACGTGCGACGAGGGCGCTTGCTAGAAAGCGGCATCTACAGCAATTGATTAGTATAGAAATTAATTGAATGCGACGACTTTACGTACGTTGAGGGTGTTGTTGATGAGTGTAAAGTGCTGGTGTAAATGGGTGTAGAGTGCTGGTGCAAATGGCCGTGTGAAATCGAGGGAAAAAAATGACCAAGTTAGAGCGATGTTGTGGTGTATTGAAAATACGAAATTTAGCGGGTAAAAACGAGATTTACAATGTCAGGTGTCATCAGCTGAACCGCCCCATTTTTCTGGTGGGGGTGGGTGCGNAAAATGACCAAGTTAGAGCGATGTTGTGGTGTATTGAAAATACGAAATTTAGCGGGTAAAAACGAGATTTACAATGTCAGGTGTCATCAGCTGAACCGCCCCATTTTTCTGGTGGGGGTGGGTGCGTGTAAGTTTTTGGTGGGTGTGGGSAAGTAATCTCTTCCTGAAAAGGGGTTACGTGGTTTAGGAAGTCAGTACATAACCGATACCGAGCATAACGAATTCAAGACTACAATCGAACAAAGATTCGATGTTGTTGAGAAAGAAATAATGAAACTGAAGAGTAAACTGAAATAAAATTTCATATATTCAAAGCTGGAATAACGTTTAAAGACTCCAATAAACCGATAATAAGAATAAGAAATTCCCAACCATTGGAATAAAGAGGTATCCGAATATATAATAGGAGTTTCGAAATAATTTTTAATCCATAGAACATATAACATCTGTCACGGCGGTGGCAGACCACTACGCTAGCCAACCCGTGTTCCTACAAAAGGATACAAGTAACCGAAGCTGGCAGTTCGGTCGCTCAAGTGGTCTTAAATAGTTGTAACGGCGCATGCCTACGATGCTTCAACCGTGACAACATCCATATAATATATAAGTGTTTACATGAGACTGGTGATATATAGCAAATAGATATTTTTTAAATTGTCTTTTAAATTTACTTAATACTGCTGTTATATTACGTATTTTTAATATTGTAGGGCAAGGCGACGTTAAAAGAAAGGGAGGGAGGTATACGAAGGTCTAGGGCCTTATCACAATCAAAACGCCAAGACACTTTAATGACATGGCCATCTTGACACCACTTTTATGTACCCACTTCAATTTGAAGGCGCGCGCGAGCCTCGCTGCAGGGTTGGGCGGTATCATCTTGACGCTTGTCCCAGAGTCATATGACTCTTCACGGTCGGTTTGTTCAGCCACGGGAAAACCACCAGCTACAGACTTCACTAGCCACTCACTCGCTTTCCCCAAGGAGACAATTCAGGGTTAGGGTCATCATGATGGCGTCTCTGCCAACGAGACGATGTCACTCATTACTTACGCAACATTCCGGCACTAAAATTGAGGGCCGAATCTCCAATACCCAAGGATCTCGTCCTGGCTACTATACCTACATATGCTGGCGGCTGACGCAGTTACGATCATTCCTTCACCAAGAGATCTGTTGGCTTTAACATAGGTGAACAACACCAAGATCAGAGCAAAGCAGCAAAGCACCATACAAAGGTCAGAGCAGCGCTGGCCAACACGGCAAACTATAAAACTCTTCAACATAGCGCTATTCTCGCTTGCAAGCCCTGTCAATGTTTGAAATATAGAGTATAGTTATCAGGCCCGACATGCTTGTTTTGTGGGGTAACATCCTTTTCTTCGTTGCGGTTGAGGAACCCTAACCCTAGTTCYGGCKMGCCRGAACTAGGGTTAGGGTTCTGACTGCCATATCTAGAAACACAGCTCCCCACAATTAACCCAACTTATCTATTGTGCCTGCGTAGGAAACGAGTTAGAAGGGGAATATTCAATACCTTATGGAGCACCCGACACTTGAATAAACGGAGTATCGGCTTCCGAAGCGAACGTCCAAGTTATCGGAGCTGGATTTGTTCCACTAGAAGGCGACCCGACACTTGAATAAACGGAGTATCGGCTTCCGAAGCGAACGTCCAAGTTATCGGAGCTGGATTTGTTCCACTAGAAGGCGACCACAACCAAGCACATCCTGGGCATCTTTTCATTACGCGATCTATGGATCAATTGCGTTCACGATAGTGTTTATGGCACCTATCGTACAAGATTCGCAGTGCTGATTTGCGGGTTCGGGATTCGAGTCCCGCTCTCTGTACCAAGGGGGACTTGATTAAGAACAAAAACTGGCAGAAAAAAAATCATACAGCTACGGTTGATACTGCTTATTTTGAAGCAATGTCCAGCCTTATGAGACTACCCTATATACCATCCTCAGGCTGAATGGGTGTCAGAAACTTAATGAGGTCTTCGTTGGGTAGGTTTTGCAGTTCACTAAGCTGTCTCCTTTGGAACAATCTTTCTTTGAACTCTCCTTCACCCCAAACAGAGAGGAGAAACTCATTGCCTACCTCACTCAACAACATTAGGCTTTCATACCGAGCAATGGTGGCACGGACGGTCTCGACGTCTTTGTTCGAAAACCTCGTCAAAGCTCTTAACGTGAACCCACTACCAAACCCAAGGGGTAAAAAGCAGAGAAGCCCCTCGTATCCTTCTACCATCTTCATGATCTTCCGAGCCTCAGATATTTCTGTCGCGAATGCCTTCCGCGCTTTAGGAGTGTCTTCGATGCCACGACCTGCTAACACAGCTGATATACAACTTCCGCTTGCTCGATGTCGATGTTGATTTTCTTTCATGACTTTAGAAAGCCGAAAACTGGCTGACATGCCCAAAACGGGGTACAAAATACTGAGATTTTGTGCTTTTCGTCGTAGATTATCGTAGTGCCTAGCAGTTGACAACTCGTCCGTAGCCTTTCTCGAGGCGAACGAGCTTTTCAATGTGACGTCCGCACTGTCCCAAGCGTATACGATTGACATGAATGGCAAGATCGTACCATTGTCTATCGTTAGGCTTGCGAGTTGACGACCTGATTCGATATCGGTATCGGTATTAGTATCCTTCATGTTGCTATCATCACCGCAACCGACACTGATAGCGGCGTCAGTGTCATTGTCGCTGTTCTGATTGCCATTCTCGTTGTTACTGTCACACGGACATCGCCCACAGTCCAGAGGTTAGGATCGCAAAGCTCAGCAGAGCCTCAACGCTTGGCATCAGCCTCGAGATGCCCGGTGGCCTCAGGTCGCAATACTCACCTCGGCCGGACTCTCGGCCACCAGCACTGCTTACCCGAACCCTTCTCGACGCCACCTGGCTATCAAGCCAACCATCAAACTGCCGACTGGAATTACCGAYAGCGCTGATCCCCCTCACAGAGCAACCACAGCCAACCCAGCAGAAGCAGGGCGACCAGACGAAGGCCGGCCCCCAGAAGGAAGAAGGAGAATGGTTGAAGGCATTCAGAAGATCCRCTTGTATGCAGATGAACTAGATAGACTCGCGTCGATGCCTTGTGGCCTTAGGCACGCCAGGCTCGGTACGTACCGACCTTCTTTGGTATAAGAAAGCCTTGAAGCCCGACCTTCTCATGGAAGGCTAAAAGGATCAACAAGGCCTTCGAGACCAAAGTAGTTTATTAGCTGAATTGAACTACTGTTCCAAGCCCAGTACACTGCCCTTGTCACAACGACCGAGCATCGACAGCTTTCAAGCACTCATACAGAGCGACGGAATGTCCCGGACATAGGCAGAGCCGGTCTAAGAGTTAGCCATTCCCTGGGGTAGGCAAGGAGATGGAGAGAACGCGGTAAGAAGACAAGAATCAATATATTCTAGTCTAAGAGAGTCGTCGGGGGAAGCATCTCTGCGAGAATATCTTCCCCAAACGATGCCCAATCAAAGTCCTCCGGCAGTGGCTCATACGGGCCACACCAGGGAATCTTTGATGAGTCTGAATCATCGGAATCTGAATCATCGGGGTCTGATGCACCCTCCTTTGTCTGAGCGGAGGCTTGGTGGCCATTAGAGCCATCTGAGGTCTCCTCAGGTATGGCGGATGCGGAGTCATGATCGTCTTGCAATTTTGGACCAGCGAGGCGGCGCATCTTTGGAAGTTCTGGCAGCTTAGTGTTGGCCTCAGGCGAGGACGTAGACTCCAGGGTCTTGCCTGGAGCTGCAGGAGTTGTGTTGCTGCCGTCTACATTGTGCTGGCCTTCCTCTTCGATACTCTCGAGGTTCATATGAGCGTCGTATGACTTGGGCTTCATCGGCGACTCGGAGCGACGACGTTCATCCTCGGTAGTTCTAGTAGAAAAGGCAGGGCAGTTAGCCTACGTCATACAACCAGTCGGGAAGGAAAAGGCAGTTACCTTGAGGGTTGAGCGTTGTCGCGATGGCGAGGCCGGTCAACGCCGTCGCTCGACGGATCGTCGACAGCGATCTTCTTCGTGACCCTAGTTGACGAGATAGTCAGCACAGATTCAGTTGATTTGCGTCAACAGGCATGGAAAAGAGCTAGGGTAATACCTTGGAGATTGGACATGGTCGCTCGCAACATGCTTTTTGCGCGGCCGCGGCGCAAGATCACGACTAAGCTGAAGACGTGAAGTCCCAGCGTCTTGGTCTTTCTTGGAAGACATCGTGGGCATCGATTTGGTGGTTCGATGCTTCGAAGTGCCGAGTTTCAGACTGGGCTGTGGCTCGATGGAAGAATGAAAATTGAAAATGTGCCCAGGAAATGAACAGAAGGGCACAGCCGTGACGACAAGAGAATGAAAAGATTTTGGCGTCACACACACACAGCCGTTGAGGAAGGGAAGGAGCGACCTGTATCAGGTGTCGCTGGCAATTCAGATGACATTGCCCACTTCCCTGGCAGACAGGATAAACGGGCGAGTCCCGGCAGTATTTGCGCGTTTGCTCCCTCCCCAGGACAACATCGAATCAGTCATGAACGAGCGCAATCCGCCGCCTGGCTGCAAGTCAAGATGGAAGTTTTAATTTGCCTACGTCGTCTGTCCTTTCCAATCAGGGGAATCTCAATCGAAGCGGTCACCAGCTTTCCTATCAACCATTTTCTATCACCCCTTATGGGAAGCAGAGGAGCTATTGGGGAGTTCAGATTGATCCTTGATTTCGAAGTGTAGGAACGTGCCTGAGACCGAGGGGACTGCGCATCGGGATCGGGGATCGGACCTCGGGAATGACGGTGAGGTCATACTGAGTGGAAGACAAACAACGAAGGCACGGCGCTGACACGGCGTCGTCGCGACAGAGAAGCGGAGGGTTTTCAGCCGGCWRCGGYACGGTTTTTCCCACYGACTAAGAACGGAAGCAGCACYGCATACCCACTGGGTAGACTACATAGTTAGTTAGCGTGTATAAGACTAATAATGATAATATCACCCCTTATGCCGGTCAGTTTTTGCTCGACTTTCTTTGCCTCCATTAGGTCGACGAACAGGCGTGCGGTAGCTTGGATAATATGGATAATCAAATTTCGGCGCAGCGTAAGGACTGTCGCAATCCCCAACCGGCTTGGAGGCAATGTTCTGACTCCAGTGGGTTGGAGGATGAAGCTCTCAATTCGTCAACTAAGACTCGCAGGGACGCGTTGAGAGACGTTGTGGGCTAGGGAAGAACAGGAGAAGGAGAAGGATCTGGCTCCCAGCGTGGAATGGACTCGTTGTTCGGAATGGTCCAGAAAGCAGCCTATGTCTTGAAGTTCGGTCGACGGATGGATGATGTCGTGGGTTTAGATCGAAGGCCATGTTCTTCTTTCTTGGCCGAATTGGTTCCCACAACTTGGCCATGTTGGCGTCTTTCGCATCGTCAACCTCGATGTCGCTTTTGTCACTGTATTCCGATCAGAGAGAGTAAGCGGCGCCATCGCAGCGCCATACGAGATCGAGCATTTTGAAGCGAGCTATGGCGCGAGGGCCAGGTTGACATCGACGGAGCGAACGTTTTGTACGTTGGTGGACCGGAGGTCGCTTTCGTAGACAGTGACTCGCTTTTAGATCAGCTTGAGGATCACACGGCCAAAGAATATTTCGGCACATGAAAACAATGGGCAACACAGCAGCAAGACCCAGGTGATGATGTCGCCTTTCCGTAGCGGAGTAATGAATTTGGTAGAATCGAGAACCCGTCGTAGCGAGCCTGGTTTGTTGTTCGCGTCGTCGTATTGTCAAAAGGTCAGCGCGCCGATCACACGATGCCGACAATTGCCTATCCGGTGACTGCGGCATCTTTTCCCTTCTGGTCCTCATGTTGCTTCGTTCTCAAGCGTCTTCATCAATTCCATCGCGAGACGACAGAAACGAAACAGCATGAACCCGACGTCATGTTTCCTTATCGCATACATATCTTATCACCACCCGATAAGACAGCCAACCCGGCCCTGCCAAGGACGGGACCCGACGCTAGGCTTGCCGACAGTAAGCGCGGAGAGCGGGGGCACGACATGTCAGACGCCCACGAGGGGCCCCTCTTTTTTGTTAGTGAGAGTCCACTGAAGCTCTCCCAATATTGAGTCCCGGCAGCTCTCCCCGTTGCGAACCAGCAGTCTCTTCGATCCTCCGCGACAATGCCCCGCACGCTTGGTTGGCGACCTTCCCAATTGATCCAGATCCGCCGTCCGACAAAACCATTCTTCTCTCCGAATTCTCTCTCCCCTTTCTCCCTCAACAAAACATACCTCACCGAGTCGATCCGCGCCCACCAAGCTCGCAAAATGGCCCCCCAACTCGACAGCTACTTCCAAAAGGTGGACTCCCTGTCCGACCACTTCATCGAGCGCCTGCGCCAGGCCGTTGCCATCCCCTCCATCTCGTCCGAGGCTGCCCGCCGTCCTGATGTCGTCCGCATGGGCCAGTGGCTCGCCGATGAGCTGACCAAGCTGGGCGCCACCGTCGAGCTCCGTCCTCTCGGCAAGCAGGAGGGCACCGATCTCGACCTCCCTCCAGTCGTCCTCGCCCGCTATGGCAACGACAAGAACAAGCGCACCATTCTCGTCTACGGTCACTACGACGTCCAGCCCGCCGAGAAGAGCGACGGCTGGGACACGGAGCCCTTTGAGCTTACCGTCAAGGAGGACGGGCGCATGTGCGGCCGTGGTGCTACCGATGACAAGGGCCCCGTCTTGGGCTGGCTCAACGCGATCGAGGCTCACAAGGCCGCCGGTGTCGACTTCCCCGTCAACCTCCTCATGTGCTTCGAGGGTATGGAGGAGTACGGCTCGGACGGTCTCGAGGAGCTCGTCATGGCTGAGGGCAAGAAGTACTTTGCCGATGCTGACGCCGTTTGCATCAGCGACAACTACTGGCTCGGCACCGAGCGTCCCTGCCTGACCTACGGTCTCCGTGGCTGCAACTACTACAGCGTCGAGGTTTCCGGCCCCGGTGCCGATCTTCACTCTGGTGTCTTTGGCGGTACCGCCCAGGAGCCCATGACCGACCTCGTCCGCATCCTTGCCTCGCTCGTCGATACGGACGGCAAGATCCAGATCAAGGGCATCGCCGAGCAGGTCGCCCCCGTGACCGCCGAGGAGGAGGGTCTGTACGACGACATTGCCTTCACCATGGAGACCCTCCACGAGTCGCTCGGCAGCAAGACCACCATCTCCGAGGACAAGAAGTCGACCCTCATGGCCCGCTGGCGCTTCCCTTCCCTGTCCGTCCACGGTGTCGAGGGTGCCTTCTCCGCTCCTGGAGCCAAGACCGTCATCCCCGCCAAGGTCATCGGCAAGTTCTCGATCCGCACCGTGCCTGACATGGACATTGAGAAGACCAACCAGTGCGTATACGATCACGTCAACGAGGTGTTCAAGAAGCTCGGCTCCAAGAACACCATGAAGGTGTACGCCCAGCACTGCGGCAAGTGGTGGAAGGCCAGCCCCAACCACTGGAACTTTGCTGCTGCTGCCAAGGCTACCGAGCGTGTCTGGGGTATGAAGCCCGATTTCACTCGCGAGGGTGGTTCCATTCCTATCACCTTGACTTTCGAGGAGGCTACTGGCAAGAACGTTCTTCTGCTGCCCATGGGTAGCTCCACCGATGGTGCTCACTCCATCAACGAGAAGCTTGACAAGAAGAACTACATTGAGGGCATCAAGCTCTTGGGTGCCTACTTGCACTATGTTGCTGAGGAGCCCATGAACGCTTAATCGGGAGTGGTTGTGGTTGGGAGGAGTGGCAGCATTGAGTGCGGCGTCTTGCGAGGACAATCATCGATGGATGATTTTTGGAAAGTAGTCAGTTAGTTCGAAATACCCATTTTGTGATACCAGTGCCACAGCCGTTCACATATCCACTGTCCTGGCCTTGTTGAATTTGTTGAATGCATTACGCCTGACTTGTTGCCAATGATCGTTGCTGCTCTAAAGGGCGATGGTCAAATGCGATAATGAGCTAGTCATGGCAAAGAAGGCTCACGTCTTCTTCTAAGATGACTTGGACAAACGCTTCGTTCATTCAGTCTCCCCATGCTGTATTTCTAGTTACCCGCTTCCTTGAAGGGAGATGTGTTGAGAGGGCGGTTCAGTCGTTCGGAATATGCAAGACGCGATACAAACGCCATCACTCGTAAACCCCGTATCCCATTGTATCGCCTTGTTGTATCAGCGCCGACAAAAGAAGCAGTTTTCTATTGACAATTTCCATGAGAGGGATTGCTACTCCGGACGGACGTTGTCCAAGTGGTCTGAATCATGACTAGAGGTATCTCTCCAAGACGCCCTCAGACGACAAGCTGAACCGATGCTCATGACCTCCAGGTCAGCGGGTGGTTGAAGTCTGGAGGCTGAGCTTCTGGTTCTCTTTGTGGAAGATGCCCCTGGGTTGAAGTGGTTCGATAGCTCTCAGTCAGGGAAACGTCTTGCTCTATGTGTACAATCCAGACCTGGTTTGTTTGTTAGTCTGGTACAAAAAATCCAAAGCTTTATTGGATATAGGAAAGCGTTCGGCTTTCTATCGGGTAAACGCCGTAAAATGAATATCTTCCAATCTTAAAGGCCTTAAGGGAGACGGAGAAAGGCATAATAGGACACCCATAAGAGGCTTTTGTGGCGTCCTAAGCCCTTGCCATTATCCCATATCGCTTCAAACGGAGGACAGTTCCTCTCTTCAAAGGCTAATGAGAGCTCCAAAATTCCCCTGTTCAACCTATGATCGAAGAACCAAACTAACAAACAAACCAGTATTGAATTGTAAGCACGTACGTAGCTGTGGTAAACAAAGTGAGAAGCCAAACAGCTTCAGGACCGCCAGTATGCCATACAAAGGGCACTCCTCCAACCGTGCTGTATCACCACTCGTGCCGTTGCCAAAAGGATATCCGAAACCAGACCCTGCTGACATAGAAGCCACCCACCAAGGAATGGAATAACCGAACCCCCCAGGTTCCTGTCGCCAAAAATTCTATTCATTGAGATGGTCTACAAAGCTCGTCCATTCCTTACGCCAATGCCCATCGCCGATTATGCCCATGCCGCTTGCCCATCCATATCCCTGCGCCATGAGTAAAAAGAAGAAAGCCAGCAGCCAATGAACCAAAAAAACGGGAAAATGACCAACAACCAATACCAACATGAACATTCTAAGGTGAGCCAACCCAAAAAGCCGCGAAACTCCTGGTCCTAGGTAGTCCTATAGTTCTAGAGATCCGATACGGACGGCATCAGTTGCTGCAGGACCACCGTGACTCATGAATGCCTACCGCCCAAAGGGAGTGGTCAAAAACCTGGCTCTCGATAGGAACAGACGCCTCACTCATCAATTCGCAAAGGGACCGAATCCCACATGTTGGCCGCTTGACACTCCCGCAAATACTCGCCACTACGCCTGATTCCGCAGCACGATGCTCAGCAGCTGGCTCAGCGCCATGAGACCAAAACCAGTAGGTCAGGCCAACAAGTCAGGACCCCTCTGTCCATGCCCAAAACGCTTCACCCACGCCTTTGACCATATGCTGACTGGTGGTGTCAGGCCAGACTCCCACATTCTCCGTCAAAAGCGAACAACTCCAGCTAACAGGTCACCCATCACGACCAAGAAAGCCCTCCCCTATGCGGCTTCACGTTGGTCACCTTCCCCTTGCGCCGCTTAGCCACGGTCTCGGCATCCCAGACACCAGCAAAGATGTCATCGCATTCGGAGTCGTCGTCCGAGTCAAAGACCACCGCTGTTGGCGATACGGGTTCCGGTTCCTGACTTTCCGCCGCCCCTGACTCCTCCCCAGCTGCTTCCTTTTGCTTCCGTTTTCCACGCGCCCCCTTCACCGTCCCCCGCTTTTGATTCTTCCCCTTGTCACCAGGGATACCCTCCTGGTTGTCAGAGGGTGAGTCCTCCCAACTCCTAAACGTCACGACCCTCGCGCACTCCAAGATGAATTTCCCCACTTTGTATTTTTGCGAACTTTCCTTCGCGTCCACGTACTTCCACCCCAGCTTGGTCCCGCACACGGCGCAGGTGATGTCGGCGACCGTGTGCTGGCCGGTTACCAGGCGGCGGGTTTCGGGGGCTTCTGTTAGGATGTTCGGCAGTTCTGCCGTCCTCTTGGCAGATGATTGGTGATGGGTGAAAGCAGAAAAGAACCCGGAAGACGGATTGGGGCCCGGGGCCTGGGAAGGTGTAGGTGAGACGAGATAAGCCCGGCCGTGTCGACCGGTGAAGCCTTTGCTGATGATTTGGGATGTGAACGCTATATGGCTTGCGCAGTGAGCGCAGCGGAGGATGTCGGGTTGGATGGGGGAGAGGCGGGTAGATGTTGACTGGATCGGGGCGTAATCGGATGAAAAGGCGGTGGTGAATGAATCGGGGGAACTTGAGAGTGATGGGACACTATCGGATTCAGTGTTGTCTAGGTGGTGATCGTATGTCTGAGAGAGTGTGGTGGATGGCCGGCGTCGTCGACGAAAGGGCAAACTAAAACTCGGGAGGAGGTAGATCGGTTTGGTTGGGCCACTATCGGCCGAAGCCGGCGAGCTGCTGGTGGTGTACAAGTTGAAGACCATGATGTCGTTGGCCGATGCTGTGATACGAGATTCGGGATCTCCGAGAATTTGAGGTTACCCGACGGCGGCGAGAAAGATCGCCAAGTCAAATAGCGAACACTTGAACAGACTTGAACAATTTGAACAGACTTACAAACGAAGAAGCAAAACTCAAACGACAAAAGACCGAGGAGCGATCGACATATACCTACCTTTTCAACCCAGGGGTCAATGAGGCTGCCATGTCCCAGGTGTCAGGTTGAGGGGGGTAGGTGGTCATCCGGGCGTGTCATGCCTCGCCCTCCTGACACTCTGACCTTCTCGACCCAATCCTCGGACCGTGTTGCGATTCATGAACCGTGACAATGAATGGACGAGAGAGCTTTGTCTGTCGTTCGACTTGTTCATGTCAAGCCCCTCCAGCCTAGATCTCTTTGAGGTCCATGTTTGCTGGACGGACGGTTAATAAGAAGACGACACTGCATATGCACCAAGACCCAATGCAGTAATTCGGGTTGAAGGAGTTGAATGGTTGAAAATGAAAGTGCCCAACATGAGACTTGTGACCTGATGCAAGTTCAGTTGGAGAGTTACACGTCCTGTACAATACACCCCTAGAAAGTTTGTTAGCTCGAGACCTCTTGTCAACATGTCCAGGCGTTTCCACATCTTGCTTATGTGTTTTCTTTGATAAGGGGTGCTTAATATTAATATAAATATGTCAAATCAGATGTTAAAAACCTGTTTCTGGGTAATAATTATGCATTTTAAAGTACTGTTACAGCGTTCAGGACGGTTTAGTATAAGTCTCATTCGGGGTACTAAGCTAACAAACAAACCAGTATTGGACTGTAGATCACCGAGCCCCGCCATTGCCCAGACAATGGAAGTCCTCCTTTATCGATAGGCAGAGGATTTCCCAGAGGCCAGGGTTGATCCCTCCACTCCAGACCCGGGCAGCCGAGGAGGGGGTCCAGAGGGTTTCAAGGGGGTCTGTCATTGTCTGTCCGTCCACTTGGCGCCGAGGACTCGTTTTACGTGATCAGATGGAGTGCATTGTTCGTCGTGCGTTATAACAATCAGATCTCGAGGCTTGGCCTGGTACAGAGAAAAAGGAAAAAAGGCATTTCGAGATTGCGATGACACAGCAAGCGAGAAGTGTGGCCGTTTCGGGTGGGGAAACATATTGGAAGCACAGGCCATGACAGGGAAACAACGGAAAAGTTGATCAAAGTCCAATGCTCAGCCAAGACTTGCAGCGAGCCAAACCAAGGCGGCCAAGCGACCACGTGATGGCACAAAAAAGCAGATCTGGGCAGATTACCCCATTGTTTCCTCACTTGTGAAGTGGTGAATCAACGCAATTTCGCCCCCCGAAGCTCCTCACAAATCTGGACACAGTCACAGCAGCACTTGCACCGCATAAACACTGCAGGAAGACGAGTCTCGATCCATTTCTTCCCAATTCCACTCTTGACCACAACAACCAACCACACCGCCACGACAATCTATCCCTAAAAAGTTCCCTGCAGCCCAATTCTTTATCTCCATCAATTGCCCAACCAACCCCTGCTACGGTATATCTATCTGTCAATTACTCAAACCTAAATCGTGAACCGAGACCCATCTGCTCCCTCGTCAACATCGACAACATCCGAATCAACCGGACCTCACCTAGGACCATCGCCTACGACTTATCCATCTATCGACATCGATTTCCATCAACCACACTCGTCCTCCATCGCCGCTTTCATCTCCCCCATCAACCAATAACCCCCATCGAATCATCCGCAAAGCCGACAAGGTGGCATCTCCGTACAATGGCGCCAATGAAACAGGATAATCTCTTTAGTAGTAGTAGTAATTACTACGGCGAGGACGTCGTCTCTTCCCCTCCCCATCAAATGGAGGCCGTCGACATCCTCGCCAGCTGCTACCTTGTTTCCAACTACCCCGGGGCCCAGCTCAAGGGCCTCCACTACTGCGCTACGGGCGTCACAGGGGCCGAGTGGTATTCCTGAGGTCCCTTCGACGGGACTTCCATCGCCGCCATCAAGCCCCCCCCTCGCGGCCCTCGACACGTCGACCAACCAGCTGGCGGTGACTGCCAAGGCGAAGTCATCTGCTGTTGTCTCCAACAGCTCAGCTACTGGTAGACGTGCTCACAGAAGGGGACCAGGGGGGGCAACACTACGCATCAGGGAAGAATGTGAGAGGTTCTTTTGCGAGACATTGCGCGCCGTGCTTCTAGGTGAGAAGAACTCGGCGGTGCAGGGCTCGGGCCTGGCTAGTGTTTACAATTACGACAACCACAACTCCAACAGCCACAATCCTTTAACCCCGCCATACGACGACTATCCAATCGGGGATGAACACCTGATGAGTCGTCACGGTTTCGATGCTCGCGGTGTCACCGGAAACGGATCGCACCGCGTCGACTCCTGGATCGAACTATGGGATTACGTCGGCGGCACCAGCTTCCGCGGGGTTGTCGCTGAGGATATGGAAACTGGGGAGAAGACGTTGATGATCTTTTTCGACGAGCAGAGTGTGGAGGGAAGGGATTTGAAGAAGGCGTATGTAGTCCCCCTTTGTTGTTCCTTTCCTTCCCCCTTTCCCACTTTCCCTTTCTGTCCAAAGACATATACTAACACACACACAGTCTCGTAGCCCTCATCGAACTCGCCGACGGCCCCCTCGCCTGCTCCCACATGGTCATCTGCCTCGACCGCTCCATCCCCGACCATGAAGCAGTGCCCTTGATGAAGGGCTTGCAATGGGCTGGGTTTTCCATGACGACTTTCGACTTTTGGTCTGGTGGAAAGACTTGTGACGTGGTCAGTAGGAGGTGGTTGTTTATGGGGATGGAGATGTAATCCACATGGATGTGGTATGGGGGATGACTCTCCAGTCTGGAGGACGGGGAGGAACAAGGAGGAGCAATATGGTCGGATGGGAGGAGGAATAACTGGCTGTGAAACACGGGATTTCTTATGCATCTCCAAAAGTCTGCTTCCTTGTTTCTGTTTCTTCGTTGACTGCGTTTTCTTTTCTTCTTTCACTTCTTCGTTGACGGGCTTCAGAGCATATGGCAGGTGCTGGATGGCTTGAAAGTTGGGGAAATGATCTTTTTCTGGATTGTATTGGTGGACGGTTTGTTGAACACGAGGGTTTTTTACTTCACGGGTCGAGATAGGAATACACATTATATCACGGCACTCCACGCTATCCCAAATCCCTTGATCGTGACGTCTAAATCCTCATTTCTATATGCTATGCAAAATCTTCTCTACCACTCGATCAAAGATCACCCTCAAACTGCCTCACCACCAACCCCCTCTCCTTCAACTCCTCCTTCACATGCTGAACCGTATACTCCCCTCTGTGGAACATGCCCGCTCCCAGCGCCGCATCCGTCGTCGTCTCCCTAAACACCTCCTCAAAGTGTCCCGGGTTGCCCGCTCCCGAGCTAGCAATAACCGGTATCCTCACGGCCGCCTTCACCTGTCTGATCAACTCCAAATCGAACCCGCTGTTTGTGCCGTCCTTGTCAATGCAGTTTAACAGAATCTCGCCGCAGCCCATGGCTTCCACAGCCTGTGTGAGCTCCACCACATCCAGATCCCTAGTCTCACGCCCACCCTTGATCGTGCAGGCGTACCAGCAGTATTCCTCGCCCTTGGGGCCGGGGTAGGAGGTCTTGACGGTGTGGTGTCTTGTGGCGTCGGGCTTGGGGACGTAGACACGCTTGGGGTCGACCGAGACGACGACGGCCTGGTTGCCGTAGGCTTTGCTGATCTGCTCGATGGCCGTGTTGCCAAAGAGCGTCTTGCCGGAGGCGTAGTACTCCTCGGCGGCGATGACGGCGTCGGAGCCGATGGAAACCTTGTCGGCGCCGGACTGGAAGTACATGGTGGCGATTTCGAGGGCGGAGACCTTGGTGCCGTCGGTGTCGACGGTGTCGCGGATGCCGCCGCCGACGGTCAGAGGGACGAAGACGGTCTTGGAGGTCAGGCGAAGGATCTCGAGCATGGGAAGGTCGGCAACGGGGCAGTCGCGGAAGGAGGTAATGTTGAGGAAGGTCACTTCATCAGCGCCCTGCTCGTAGTACTTGCGCGCCATCTCGACGGGCTTTCCGAGGTTGCGGACGTTGCGGTCGTCGGACTTTTCACGGACGTCGTACTGGTCGCCCTTGGTCACCACCAAGTCACCCTGGTCGTTGGTGCGCACGTCCAAGCAGGCAATGACACGGCGAGTGAGACCCTCCTTTCCGACAAGAGCGTCATCACCGGCGTTGGGGACCTCCTGGGGAGGGTTGGAAGCCAGAGCGGCGGCGCCGGAACTGTCAAGGAAAGCCCGAATAACACGCAGACCGGCGACACCAGACTTTTCGGGGTGGAACTGTGTAGCCATCACGTTGCCCTTGGCGATGGCGCCAACAAAGGTCTCGCCGCCGTAGACACCAGTAGCCACCGCCCACCCTTGAGACTCGAGCTGGCCCTTGGTGTAGGGCATCTTGTACGAGTGGACATAGTAGTATTTGGAGTCGGGGTTCAGGCCGAAGAGGTTCGGGTTGGTCGGGCACGAGGCGTCGTTCCAGCCGATATGGGGGACGGRCTTGGAGGTGTCGTCGAAGCGGTCGAGCTTGCCCGGGAGAACACCCAAGCCGGGGCAGTTGGGGTCTTCGGACGAACCTTCGAAGAGGGCCTGGAGGCCGACGCAGATGCCCATGAAGGGCTTGCCGGATTCGATGTGGGCGCGGATGGCGGGCATGTAGCCGGCCGAGGCGAGCTGGGAGAGGCAGTGGCCAAAGTGGCCTACGCCGGGGAGGATGAGTTTCTATCACATGGGGGAGTTCGTGTTAGCAATTGTCAAGTCTCCATGAAGCTATTCAGGTTGGCGCATAGGGTTGTAGACTTCAACATACATCGGCATTGGCAACCTCCTCCGGTGTCCGGACCCACTCGACGCTGTAGCCAACCCTCTCAATGGCATTGACCAAGCTGCGCACGTTGCCGGCGACGTAATCTAGGAGGTGAACGGTCGGCATCTTGTTTGTTATCTGGTTCCCAGTTCTATTCACCTGGCAACGTGACGGGTTTTATTCTGGTTCTGGTGAGTCAAGGCCTGGCGCGTCAGAAACAACCAAAAGACTCGAGAGTCTCAATGGAGTCACTGCAAAATCTCCGAGGGGTTCCCGTAGCCGATGGCGGGGCATCCCATCAGTGACTGTCCTTGTTAGCGAGTACTGTAGCAGTGGGGAAGGCACCCCGCTGTTCCCGTCCTGCAGGCACATGGTACTCGATTTTGCCAGTTTTGACCGCTAAAGTTTCATGGGACAGGCGCGGCGATTAGCAACTCGGCATCTTATCATCCCGTTTGATCACCCCGAGGTCAACATTTCCCGTAAACATTCATTCTCTGCTTTACGCTCCATCTTCTACGTCCTCCCTCTTACATCTTACCCCAATCTACATCATCCACTCGATTGGCGACAGCAGCATGGGTTCTACAGCACCCCCAGTCGAGGACGAGGACGAGTGGGAGTACGAGTACTCGACAACGGAAACAGAAGTCCGTCACCATCTCCTCAGCTCCCCTTGACTTTACTGACCAGATCAGACATACTACCTGACCCTAGACCTCTCAGTCCGCGACTTTCTCGAGAAACACCCAGATGACATTGTGAATGCTACCCGCAACGGCTACCGAGTGTGGTACAACCCGCTCTTCAACACATCCGAACCCCGTCCRATGAACCCAGACCTCATAGCCGAACTTCAAAGTCCCGACGACGAAGACGAGCCCGGAAAAGACATGCCAAATCTCGACAATGCTGTCGCCGAGAACACGACTGCCCAAGATGCTGCCCCCTCGACTGCCGTTCAGAACGCCGACGCTAAGACCGACGACGTTATCGATCCAGCACTACGAGGACCAGACGAGATCAACACCACAAAAGCAGCCGAGACCAACAAGCAACAACCGGTCAACACCGAGAAACCAAAACCACCCCCCAAAACACCACACCAAATCGAAACCATCCAAATTCTCGACCTTCACTCCAAGGAGCCCATGGTCTCGTACCGCAACCACATCTTCCAGGGCTCGTGGTCCGAAAATATCGGAACGGAAATGATCTTTACACCTCACGATCCAGACTCCCCTCTGCCCGCTCTTCGTAACCTTACCGAAAGCAGAAACCACGGGAAACTCGACCTCCTAGCTGCTAGCGCGACACGAATCAATTTCAAAGAAGTCCGGTTAGAGTCGAAGCAGATGGCGGAACAAAACAGCAACAACCTCACCAAACAAATCAGTAGCATCACAGCTTGGGGCAACGACGATATTCCCGAGCGGTACAAGCGCCCAGACGGCGTTTACGTGCACATTGGTGGTGACAAGACGGGCCAGCGACAACCACAGGCCCACTTCCTGGAGGATTTGATCATGCTGAAGCGCAAGCTGGGCGAAAGCGACTCGGTCACCATTCGTCCGTTAGAGACTCGGCAGAACAAACTGATGATGGAGGACGAAGGCGAAGAGCGCAGAAGGAAGAGGTTGAAGAATGGACATGGGAGGTACGAGCGGTGGAGGCAGGGACTGCTGAGAAAGGACAGAGAGAGTAGGATGGCGATGGGAGAGGAGGGTTACATTCCGCGGACGGAGCCGGGACAGACGGGCAAGCACTTGGGGGTCATGGAGAAGAGGGTGAGGAAGCCGCGGGCCAGGAAAGCGGTCCTCAAGCCGTTAGAATCGCAAGAGACGCTTCCAGCTCATCCTGTTGCACCTGGTGTTTTAGCTGGAGGAGATACCCAGCCCCAGGACAGCTCAACGAGCTTGTATCCGCCCGTGCCGCAAACCAGCTGGGCGCCGAACCCTTCGGAATATGCCACTGGGAACGGGGACGGGAGCAACGGGGCTGGAGAAGCGTGAAGCATTGTTGGACACTTCCATGATGGCAGCATTGGCAAGGCGTTGGTGTTGGTTGATTTCTAGCATTGGCAGCATTGGGCATCTCTTGATAGGCCAAGTGGGGGACGCATGGTGATCTGCTCTTGTAAGCTGCATGAGGGTTGGGTCGTATGGAGTAATTATCACGTACATCTGCTGAAAATCAAGGTTTGTTACACTCCTTACGCACGTAATTGCCTGGTACTAAAGGGTATCAGGCACGTCTCGCTAAACCGCAATGGGACGTGGATTGCCTTCGATTTGTTCTGGGCGCAGGGTCCGCATTTCTTGGCTGACGTGACGCAAAGCGCAAATCCACACGGAGATTTCCAAGTGGCCATTCGCTTTTTCGAGACAAACCACTGGCGACCAGTGCTGACGGCACCTGATGCGCCCTGAAAAAGCCACCCGACTGCGAGCGCTGTGACCCTGGACACTGACACACTGACACCCTTGACTGACTCCGGGCCCGTCTGTCCACTCACATTCGCAGTCTTGACCTTGTGGGGGACTGGTTTCTCATGTTCTCCGGATTCTGAGAAAAAAGTCCTTTTCCTCCGATTGTTTTCCGTTTTCCGTCTTTCCCGGGCCGTCTTCATTCCCACTTCATCACTCATTCCTTGTTTGTGTGTCCCCAGTTTCACACACCACACACAGTCCGGTCCTTAGTTGGGCGGAGGATGCGGAGGAGTTATTGATCCTGCTTTTTTCTTCCTCTTTGATCCATTCGTGTTTTCCTCCTCGTCTCCCTTTCATCTTCAAAACACCCTGGTCTGTTGTCTCACCTTGTGTACTAGTTGCACCGCCGCTTAGTCCGGCACCCGGCATCCCTTGTTCCCTTGCAAGTCATCTGGCTGAGCCACCGTCTCTTCGGCCAACACCAACAACATCGAATACGAATGCATTTCTCCTCGACATCTATGAACACGGCACTTCGATAGAACAACATCTTTCCCACTTCAACACACCTCCGCACACCATCCGAAGGTTCCGACAGACATGATCTACACCCTCCGGCGGGCGACCATCTTCGTCACCGCCCTCACCATCTTCTCCGTCTTGGTCATAACCTTCCTCCCGCGCTACCTAAACCCTACGCCTCCCGACGCCGAAGAACGAAAGCGAGACAGCCAATGGGTCAACTCCTCCCCTTACTGGTTTGATCGCCAGGTCTGCCGATACCTTGGTCTATGCGGTATCCAGCACATCCGATGGGATGCGCCCACTCTGCCCGGTTGGGGTCCCGGCTCTGACCTCGACATGACGGAAGAGATGGCCAAAGTGCTCGGCGTTGGCAACTGGGAACAAGACGGAGCGGCAGTCTTCGTCAACAAGCCCGGAACCGAATCTTGGGAACATGCGCCAGGCCATATCGACCTCAAGCGCAAGCGATCCGAGTCTTCCGACACCCTCCAAGAAGTCCCCCAGTACGTCCTCGACTATGCGCCGCTCGTCCACCTCTACTCGGGCGAACACTTTTGGCCTTCCGACATTGCCGACCACGTTAAGCACATGGGCCTCCTCGACGAGGAAGACGGGTCGGTGAACAGGACGGATGAACTTGATCTGGGGAATCTCGCCAAGCTCAACGCCAAGAACGGCACCGTCTTTCTGACGAGCATGGATGATGTGGAATCCAGGCCCGAGTGGCTCCACAACCGAGCCGGGATCCCTGTCGAGTATGAGGACGATGGTGATGATGAACCCGACGGAAACCCCGACAAGAAGATCCCCGGAAACAACCCGACTGTGCCTACGGACGGAAACACCTGGTGGGACGCCGATAAACAGCACCCGCCGAACCGGATAGCCGCTCCTCGGTATCGCAAGGGCGGGCCTTCATGGCGTCGCCAGAAGCGCTTCTTGCAGGGCGACGATGAGCCGCAGCGTCCCATTGGCGGCACTCCCTCCGACGAGGAGAAGAACAAGCCAAACCCTAGCGGTTATTCCAATGGCCCCGCTGTGCTCATCCTTGTCGACAAAGGTGCCGGCATTCTGGACGCCTTCTGGTTCTTCTTCTACTCATACAACCTGGGGCAAACCGTGCTCGGCATCCGCTTCGGCAACCACGTGGGCGACTGGGAGCACTGCATGGTGCGCTTCGATAATGGGATCCCGAAAGCCATGTTTTTGTCGGAGCACGCCGGTGGAAAGGCCTACGCTTGGCCTGCTTTGGAGAAGAAGGCTCAACCCAACGGCAAACCACCCCGTCCGGTCATCTATTCGGCTGTGGGAAGTCACGCCATGTATGCCACGCCTGGCTTGCACCCCTACGTCCTTCCCTTCGAGCTCCTGAAGGACGTGACCGACCGCGGCCCTCTCTGGGACCCTGCTCTCAACCACTACAGCTATTGGTACGACTACGAGGCCGGACTGAACGAGACCGAATCACCCTCATCCCCTCAGTCGCCCTACCTTGGCAACCCTTCCGATCCTCCAAAGGAGTACACCTCCCTGGTCCCCGCGGCGGATAATCCGAAGGCTCCAACGAACTGGTTCCACTTCGAAGGAGCTTGGGGCGACGACGTCTACAGTCTGGCGGATTATAGGCAGTGGAGGCTCTTTGGCGAGTATCACTACATTGTCGGACCGCTGGGGCCCAAGTTCAAGTACTTGGAGAGGAGGAAGGTGTGTCAGACGGACAAGTGCACGTTGCTTTGGAGCATTGAGGCTGGGGAGAAGAGCAGTTGGTATTGATCACAGGGGGTTTGCCTGTTGCTGCTGGCCTTTTGGATGCGTGCGCACGGTAGAAAGGAGTTGGTTTTGCGTTGCTTTTTTTGGTTATTGCGTTGCTGCTTTTTTGCGAGATGATTGATACCTCTACGATACCCACTGCACACTTGCATGGAAAGCATGGAAGAATTGTTTACACATACAGCATTGGTCTCATGGCCTATACAAGGAGTTGACGATGATGGCGATCTATGTGGGATACTGATCGGCACGGCATTGATGGCCTGTCCTGTGGGCACGAGGCCGGCAGGCACGGCATGACATGATAGAGCATGATTTTGACATTTGACATTGACAGATGAGAAGTTTATACATTGAATTTACTGCACTTGCGTCGAGTACCATTTGTTTCGTTCGAACGCACTGCTTTGTTGGTTTGTCCCGGCTGCTTCCGTTCTCATCCCGTTCCTCCAGTCCTTTCTGTCAATCTGGCAACCTGCCAACCTGTCAACCAGTCATCGCAACGCCATGCGTGCCACCACACCTGAAGCCTTGAGCAAGACGTGTTCGGAGCAGTGATATAATCACCTCGCCCCGTCTTGATCCCGATTGAGCGGATGAGGAATGACTTGTCGGGTTGACTTCTACGCCACTTGTTTCATACATGCTCTTTCTTCCAATCATACCGAAGCCATCACTCGTCTTTTCCTGATGTTGCTCGCCAGCTTTCGAGCGGAAACTTGCCATTCGTCGTCCGTTGTGCGCCTCCCTGGGGAAGTGCGGATTTCGGTGTGGTGGTAGGGCAGGTGGAGGGGGTTTTCCAATTCCGGTTACCGGGTTAGTTATCGCACTATCATTTCCTCTGCCGGTTTTTGCGGAAGATGCGTTAGGTCAACATCTTATTCCGACTTCGGCTTGTCAAGTAACTGGTTAGAGCAGGCGACGCCGCGACATCATTCCAGTTTAGCGTCATCAATTCGGCGTTTGCTCTCCCTTTCCCGCGACAATTTGGCCAGCAGCGGGTCTTCAACTTTAACCAATTCACCTCGCATGACATCGGAAACTGACCAGGCAGACAAAAGCAGCCACGAAGTCAACAAGGGCATTCAGACAAAAAAGGCAAGCAAGCAGTCATCACCAAGATCACCAAGCGGACACAACGAGGTAATGTTTAATTCTTTTTTATTCATTCACTCCAAACCAATCCTAGCCAACAGTTCGAGAAAACGGCCTGGCCAAGACCCTCGAACAAGATCATTTCCAAGCTGGAAAGACCTAGCGAAAAAAGAGAGAGGAAACTGTACCTACATGCCCAATCCTTCAAATGTGCATCCAGAGGAACATTCCCTCATTTTTTGAGTGAGATTTGTGAACCAGAGCCTTCAAATCTGGTCACTCATCAATCATCCATCCATCCATTTCCTTCATCCATCATATCATTCCAATCATCAACTATCATGCGCGCACCCTAGACTGCGCCTTTTCTTTTGATTTGGGGAAAGGGAAGAAGAAACCGCTTAAGAAGCGGAGGGGTTGCCGTTGAAAGCAAGCTTGTTGACGGTGCCGGAGGGAATGCCGGAGATGATGCCAGAGTTGGCGGTGCTGGCAATGTAGGCGCAGAGAGCAGCGGGGGTCTTCTTGCCGAGGAGGGCGAGGAGGTAGGCACCGAGACCGGTGATGTGGGGGGTGGCCATGGAAGTACCGGAGATGGTGTTGGTGGCGGTGGTGGAGCCGATCCAGGCCGAGGTGATGGAAGAGCCGGGGGCGAAGATGTCGACGAGGGTGCCGTAGTTGGAGTAAGAGGCAATGGAGTCAGACGAGGTGGTGGCGCCGACGGTGCAGACGGTGGGCTCGGAAGCGGGCGAGTAGTTGGCGGCGTTGGCACCGTCGTTRCCGGCGGCGACGGCAAGGAAGACACCGGCCCGGACCAAGGCGGC
>RANY01000066.1:0-65584 GCA_009805235.1 Neurospora pannonica FGSC 7221 | reverse complement strand
TGGTAAAACCTCTTGCATTCTAGTACATTCTGTGGGGACTGAGTCAACTGATTTTGTAGAAAGGAGTAGTGTCCTTAACAGTCAGCCTTCTGTAATACAGGGTAGGCAAGGCAGTTACAAGGCACAGTACTAGCCACACGTTAACAATAACTAAAGTATCGAAGTAGGAGAGAAAGTAGAGTAAGGTAATAATAACGAATAGGACCAAGGTAACGTTTTTAATAAGGAGAACGATAATAAGGACGATGGTGGTAATAAATCTGAATTGTTTATAATATTTAAATAATTTGTAGTATCATAGGCAGCGACGGCAGCTACCGTAAGCTAGACTACTATAACGTAGGTATAGTAATATTGTATTAATACTAATCCGGACAAGATTCTAGCTAATTAAATTATCACGTTCGTAAACGTAGAAGGGGGAGGAGGAGGTAAGAAGAGGTCTAACATAGTGATATTAGGGAGTTTAATAGAGAAGGCAGCAGCCTTATTATAAATTTTTAAACTTTCTAGTGCAGCTGATATTAGTATTATTATTAATGATCTATAAGCGCATTTTACTAGTAAAATAATAGAATTGGAGATAATAGTATGTATTAATTATCTTGTAAATAATCTGCTAGTTATGACAATATAAATAAGGTTGAGTAAATTGATGAAGGATATGTATATAGATAGATAGAAAAGATGAATTTAGAAAGAGGGGGTACAAGTTAGAAATTTAATAATTTTACCAATAATGATAGAAGTAAATACCCTTTTTTTCATTATAGTGAAATATTAGTAAAATTTGAATAAAATCAAATACTCGATTTTATACAGAAATCTTTACATATATTATTCGATTTACTCAGATTATTCGATTTTGCAAGGGCACAGTATAAGTGAGTTGAAGGCAAAGCTAAGATTCCATCTATAACAGAAGATTTTAGGTAAGAAGAAGAAAAGAGAGAGAACTAAGTACAAGCGTGCAGACCCGAATAAATACCCTGGTTGTACAAGCAATAGCAAGACCTATATGTGAGTCACTAATAGCCAATCTCTTTACTCGCATCCTCTTTACCTGTATGACAAATACTGTACGTGCTAGGGTCTACTTTGTACTTAGTCTTGGTATGGCCAATTGAATAAAGTGCATTCTTTGGTCTGTGCTACTCCCAGAAACCTCTATGTACCTCATTCTAACAACTATCTCATGTATGGTACTCAGATCCAGTCTGCCAGCGCCGTCAAGATTTTATATAGATAATTTGACTTTACTTAAATAATTCAATTTTATATAACTTTGCTTAGATAAATCGATTTTATACATAAGAATCCCTATCTCTCCTCCCCTCTCCTCTCCTCCTCTCTCCTCTTCTACCCTCTACAAATTGATTACTATTTCTTATTTATTAACTTAGCCGTATTATAACGAATATTATTAAAATAAATACCCTTCATTACTTCTCTCGTTCGCTGGCGCGCTATTTTTATTATCTCCTCTTCGATTAGCGTTAATACTCTTACTTCCTTTTTCGAATACGTAGTAATAAAGTTATAAAGCTCAGTTATTGCGTATATAATCTAGACCTACTTCTTTATAGAGTATTCGATAGGCGCGATTTATACAATCTTCTACCTTCTTTTTATAAGACTAAAGATTTATTCTACGATAATATAGATACGAGAGTAACATAAATTATATAGTTCTTTCACTATTTTTAGGAGTTTATTCGTATTCTTCTAATCTTATAAATAGTATCTAACATTTAAGTAAGAAATTATAATACTTAGTTAGGTCCTAAACCTCGCGTTTATTACGTAGTAGCGCGACTCTAATATACGAAAAGATTTCCTAGATATATAAATATATAGCGAGTTATTATTTAAAGACCCTTCCACGCCTATTAGTATATACGTAAAGGTATAATTAAATTTTACCTACAGTGAATATATTCTAAATAAGGTTGCCTTTTTGGTTATAATACCTCTATTATTACCGTAATAGTATATAGGCAATAATATAAGTCCTATCAATAGTACTAATATAACTATTAAAAGACTTGAGAGTAGGGTTCAATTTAATATTAAGGTCTAGATAATCGTCGTTTAGCAACCTTATATATTTTTAATAGAGTATGACTAACTTAGGTAGTAGATTTTTAATGATAGTATTTACAATACTTTAATTAATTTAGAATTTATATATTATAGTTTGCTAGAATTTAGTGTATACTAGGATATATAATATTACTATTACCTTCTAGCGTATAGTTTAGTATTTAGTCACTTCTATACTATAGACTTAAAGCTAAGTAACTAGCGTATCAAAGGTATATTGATCTATACAAAAGAGGTTTTTGAATTATGTTTTAAAATTATAATATATAGTATTAGCTAGTTATTTAGCATATACTAAGCTATTTAGGTGTATAGAAGTAGGTAGCTTACGGTCTTTTCTAGTATTAAAGAGAACGTAGATAGTGTTCGCTATAGTAAAGGTAAAACTAATTTAGTTAGTATTATTTATATTAATATTATGATAGGATTTAAAGAACTAATTTGTATAAGGATTATAGTAAGTAGTCATTTCTGATATTCTATAATATAATATCCTAAGATATAGTAAGATATGATAGAGCCTCATTTATACCCCGTAGCTATACTAACTCAATTGGATTTTTATTGTTTTATACCATTTATACGCGCTAGACCTTCTAATACTGATACCAAAAAGGTATCGTGGTGTCACATGTCAGATTAGCTGGCCTGTGCGCACTCTCTAGTATCATGGCAGTAACCAGGGTCAGTTCAATTGAACCGCGACCGCAGGTCGCAACCCTACTTATATGGGTCCTGTAGATTAGATAAGGCCGCGTGCCTCTTTAAGGTCATCGACTGCGCGCGAGCCTTCGGCTCTCGATCCTTCCCAGAATCATCAATTTACACACATACAAATAACACACATACTGTGCTTTTCACAATACCCTCTTAACGGTATTAAATACTCTATATAAGATTTTATTTAGGTAGTTTGGAGACTATTATCGATTCTGGCAGAATTAGGCATGCATAGAGTTTAATACTATAAAAAAGTGGAGATACTTAACCTATACTAGAAGGAATTGCGGTCCATATTAGCGTAGTACGAAATTTTATACCTTTGTTCGTGTAGAAACTATTTAGAATTGCTGATAGCGTGAAAACGCTGCCAAAAGTGGTCAAGTCTGTTTTTAAAATCGATCTTGGCGGTCAGAAAGCCAACAAAACTCCATGCACGCGCCTGGTGTGCAGGATGCCGATCAGGGCCTTAGACCAGTACTCCCCAGCAAGGTGTTTACGATATGTTCTCTAACATGGCCGCAAGCTGGTGTTGGTGGTTCTGGCGGAAGAGGCGCCGAATGATGCTGTCACCGATACGCGTAGTGCTGATAGGAAGTGGCAAAAGGTGAACAACGGGAGGGAAGTTTGTGATTGGCATGCGGCATGTTTCTGACGGTTTCTGAAGCCAGCCGATGATGTCGGGGCTCGCGGGGCTGGTGGAAAACATGCCTTTGTCTGCTGACGAATGCCTCGCCTTCTCCGAGGCGACTGGTGAGAGAAGCCGTACCGTATTGCGCGTCGAGCTCGCCTCGCTCACCGCAGTCACCTGGACGCCCCAACGCCCCTATGGCAACGTTTAAAGGAAGATGGGCGGCCTTGCGGCGGTCATCATTCATGCCGATGCCTGTCTTGCCCTGTTTGATTCGACGAAGACGTCTTCACAGATCCATGCCTGATTGGCTATGCAGCCTTCGCGGCCCTGATTCGAAACTTGATCTGTGGCCATTATGTATCTCGGCTGAAGTGCCAGTTCTGAATTGTGCAGATCGGTTATGATAACGCCCGCTAAAACCAGTATCAAGCACTATTGGACCTTGTTAGTGTACATAATAGCAACCTCGGGACTCTTTATGAGATTATTGAACATCAGCAAAGTGCACAGATACTGAATGGTACTGATACTGGCACGTCCCGCTACAATAACCGTTTCAAGGGACCTCAGGATACTGGTGTTGTGCGTGTTTGACACATTAGATGAGCAGGCAGCTCAACTTGTTGTATGCCTACAGGTACGGCGGTATAGTCTCTCAAGGCAGTAGAGGATGCCAGCCGGTCGAAGCAGGGCGAGAGCCAGTTCCGACATGTTCACGCGGAGATGTTCAAGTAGATACCTAGTTTGCCTAGATATCGGACGACTCGGTGGGCGAGGCGTGTCCGTCCGGAGCTCTGTGCTCATATGGAATTTCAGGTAGTGAGGCTCGGGGCTTCCATATTGGGTATAAGTGGTGAGCCAGTCCCGGGCTCTTGGTTCGATGGCTGGAGATAGGTTCTCTTGCTTGAATCTCGCTCTTGTCAGATGCTTTGGGCACCAGGTGTTGCTGTATCGAATCGTGTGTAGTCCGTCATACGTTGGTTACGTCTCCTGTGAGGAGGGAGGGCGAGTCAAGCTCGTCGGGGCATGTCCAAACTCCGTCAGGGTTTTGAAGTCGAGCCAAAGAGTCGAATCTGGAGGGCCTGGATGAGGCAATGGTTGCAGTGTTTTTATTAGCGTGGTGGATTTTCAGGCTTCCTGGACGGGCCTGAAGTTAGCGCAAGTTGCGGCTGGCTTCCAGTGGTACGTAGAGGGTGGTAAGGTGGGAGGACATGGACCAAGGGCTGGTCACAGAAGAGGAGGGTTGCAATTCCTCCATCCTTCTATCGATTGCGGACATTAGACGGCGGGCGGTGGATGGAGATGATCGATGGCCGGAAATGAAGGCAATCAAGTGGAAGATTATCAGTTGGTACGTTGTGACGGTTGCGGATTGGAAGTTGGGAATGAAACTGGATTGGTCAAAAGAGTCAGGACGGGTGAAGAAGGCTGAGAGTTTTTTGCTGTTGTGTTTGCTTTTGTGGTTGGTGGAAGTCTCAAGAGAGTGGAAGAAAGTTGACGCCGAGTGTCAAGCCTTGTGTTTGCGCGACGTCCAAGTGAATGCCGGCCGATAACAATCTCGCTATGGATTTGCAGCACAATCTGCTAGTGGGTGGCAGGACCTGCACAGACCTGAGCTATCAATCGAAAGATGTCCCTTGAATCGGCAGGTGCCCCGCATCCTCTTGAACTTCGGTCACAAAACACCCATGTTCGCTCCTGCCATGTGCAACTGCAAAACCGAAGAGTCTTTTCAGTTGTAATGTTTGATTGGCCAGGCAGCCATCATGAGCTCTTCAGTCTACGCGGGCAGTAGGCAGTAGGTCGTTCCTTCTCATCTCCCCGCTAGCAGGAGGTAACATGGAAGTCGCACTCGATTCCTTCTTCCTCTTTCCATGAACTAAAGTGTAGGATGCAACCACGCTCGCTCTTTCACGGTTCCATTGCAGTAAATGATGCGCAGCTTCCTGCATCCCTCATCTCTCAACTCTCAACCATTCTCGAACTTTATCCTTTGTTGGATGCTCTCCGGCTGGGCGGGCGTCTAGGTAATTTCACCAGACTCGAGCCGCTTGCGACATGGCCGTCGAAGCCGTGGCCCGCCGTGGCCGCATCCCCGACAGGCTTCCAAGGCTTTACAGATCTGATATCTGCAAGACCGTCAACAGGTGCTCATTTCAGGTCCTGCCTATTTCAGGAAGCATCGACGACGAACAGAAAGAAGCAACAACAAGGTGAACAGAAAGCTCCCCTGGCTCCCTGGTGATCCAAGTCTGCAGTATAGGGTTTCATTATTGGCCGCCTCCCTGCAATTCCTTCGATTCGAGTGCCATTCGACCACACCATGTACATGGTCCGGAAGAATTGGCAGAATGCACTCATCACACTGACGGCACATCTGGTCAGCCGAGGCCATCCCTTCCTTTTCTTCGACGGCCATAGCCACGCCCACGCCCACGCCCACGGTCCCACGGGTGACGGCGCTGTGACGCGGCAGCTTGAGACGGCCCCAGAACCACTCCGGCGGCATGGTAACGGTACCTTGGCAGATACTAGAAAACTCATCTGGTTCCAGAAGGCCGGGTCCCGTTTTGGATCCCGGGCCAAGACAGCCTGGTCCGAGCGGCCCACGACGACGACGGGCACGGCGACGAGCATGGCTTTATGAAGACCTTCCCCGCCCGTCAATCCCGGCTCACAACATCATGCTGGCGAGCCCATGGGCTGCTGAGTGAGACACCAATCTCGTCTTAATATCTTAAAGTACGCTTGCTTCGAGAATCCTGGCCGAAGGATCCGCGAACATCAACGGATTCTACATAGAGATATCCAGGCGCCTATCATTCCCAAGCACACGTTATAACGTTCTGTTGACGCACCGCGGTCGGAGATCTCGATGGAAGCTCGTCACTCTCGTTAGGAACAGACAAGGCGGGGCAAATTACCATCCTGGACATTTACATCATTTCCAGGTTGCAACCACTCACAAGTTGCTCCCTTGGAGGGAGGGGAACTACAGCCGCACGTCATCGGTAACGGCCGATCTGTGACCATCCACTGACTCTGCATGGCGGTGATCAGAAAACTTTGGGCTAGCCGTGCCAGCTTTCAACCAAAGCCTTCAAACGATTCCGGATTCCCATCTAAGCCAGCCATAGCCAACTTCCAGCTACGCCGACCGGAGCCACCGTGGTTGTCATCTTATGCTCTTCTCGCTTCCATGTAGGGCCTCCCCGCATCACAGCAACGGATATAGTGTAGAGGGCGCGGCACATGTCTCTCACACAATCCAGCATGTCTGTGTTCGCACGTGTTCAGGCTGGTCGAAGGAGGACTCCGTGGAAATGCAAAGCTTCCACTACTCCCTCCTTCTCAAGAGCCCAACCATCCAAGTGGCTCGGGCTTGGGAATGGGTTGGCTGTGTGCTCATGTTTCAATAGCCAACCGCAGCATTGGGTTCGATATAAGGGTTGGACGAGTCACTAGTGAATGGGCAAGCCCTCTCGCCAATATCACGATACTAGTTGTCAAACACGGCATGTGCAACCCTGTGACTTCCAGGACATGCAAATCAACATAGCCGCATTTCGCCGAGTTCGGAATGCCATCTCAGCGAGGGCCAATGCGAAACAATGATCGCCGCCTACCATCATCTGGCTCACCCGTCTCTTCTTCGACTTGGGGCACAAGAATTAACTCGTTGCGTATCCTTCACCTCACCTTTTTTCCCATTCAAAATGCGTGTGTGCGCAGGCTGGCAGGATACTACTTCGTATGAACAACATACCTGGACAATCCTCTTTTCACCTAGCTAGGAGCGCCGCCATCATTAAGCCCAAGGCGTTGTGGTACGTTTTTTCTGATCGGCTCATATGAGAACCAAATATTCGGCAGGACCACGCCGTGAGCAAGCCAAAGCCTTGATAAGTGCCATGGTATTTCTTTTATTTCCTGGACCCGCGGCCACCGGACCGGCAGCCACCTCCGATATACACAAGTTTCCAATAACAAGAGGCTCGTCAGTTCACGAAAGTCCCAAGTCAGTATCAACAATTGGCAGCAATATGTCACAATGGTGCTCCCAATACGTCTGGCTATTCGCACCGACCTGTCCGCAAGTGGACTCAAAGGAAGGCCAATCTCCATCGAAACCCGTCAACGTTCGTAGTAGCCTTACGACACACCGGATGAATGTACCATGCCTTATATATTGGAACCCCGACGGAGAACACCCTACTGAGGTGCATTGCAATTGTACGACTTCGTCGGTGCCGTTGATAGGGGCTGCTCTTCCTGTTTGAAGGTTCAAGTAAGGCGCTCCATCTGGTGATGCCAGGCTGCTGACTAACCTGGCCATCACATCTCGATTCCGTCACTCATCAACCACGAACTCACTTTTAGCTCAATCCCAATCTCAATGGCCTGCTGCTTCATCGGGCCTGTTGCGCTACGCACACACCTACAAATGCCTCATATCGGCGTTTATCTGTGCCCTACAACGACAGCAATCGCACATTTTAGCTCGTGGCACAGTCGGAAAGGGCAGCGTCAATTCAACATGACCGATCCCTGCCAAGAACTGGCTCCGAACCAACAGCAGCATGCACGGCAGACAGGAGGGAGCACGTAGAAACGCGGTGGAACGGTTGAGGCCGCCGCAAGATCCTGTCGTGATACACGACACTCCGCTCGAAGGTTGAAGAAACTGGACACATGAACCAACCAACTTCACCGTGAGACATGCGATATCGGGTGGACGGTCCTCAGAGTCGAGATAGCAAATGGTCCTATTCACTGACTTTGATGCTGTGGCCCTCGGTAAGTGGGGAGCAAAGTTGCTGGCGGTTGTCAGTTTGTTGATCCAGGCCTGTCATGAAAACATCAACCAGAAAGGGGCCACCGCCAAGATAATGACTTCTTGATCAAGCATATCAAGCCGGATGAGCCCAACTTGCTGTCCACGCTCGGAGAGAAGATCTGAATGCACAAAAAAGGGAAATAAAAACTCGATTTGGACCTACTAACATTTTGGGTAGTCTATACCCCAGCTTGACAATGCCCAATTGAACAAACCCTTTCCACAGACAGCACCCTCCTACTTCTGTGATCTCCACGCACGGCTGAAGGGATATCAGAATAACTACTGTATGGCGACACCCATTACGTAGCTGCCCGCTCACAAGCTACCCGCCGTTCCGGGGTGATAGTTGCAGCAGCAGTAGCAGCACTTGAAGGCAGGGCGGAAAATCAACTTAACAAAGCATACGAATCCGAAATCGCATCCTGACTTACACCTACCTCCCTTGCGCTCAATATCAGCAGTTACCGCCGACAGGCGTCGACCTGGATGGCATCCCGAGAGAAATAGCGGCCTATACAGTCATTGATCTACCATCATATCCTCCTTAGCGGCACCCTGTCTCTTAAGGGCGTCCCGATGTGTCGTACATACACATCCACGCACTACATTTGCACTACTTGGCTATTCGCCCTACCTGACTGGGTTTTCGCCAGATGTACAACACTGACTACCTGCGCACAGGTATTTCCCGGGAACTGGACGACGTTGTGTCCGCGAAATTCTCAGCTTCGTCGGGCCTGTCATCCGCCTTACCAGCCAACTGACCTAAATCCGTAGGTCTGTACGCCGCAGTATGCCCCGTATAGAGGCGGGCTCTGTACTTGTGAGCCGGCGGCAAGACAGGCTGCGTACGCATGCTCTACTTTCTTGCTCCCTTCTGGGAAGAATGGGCGGCAACAGTAACACCCACTTATCGGTCGGGTCCGACTCAGGATGAGACAAAAACATGTTCTCTATAGGCTAGACACTGGACGTTGTCTGGCTCAGTGGCTGAGTGACCTTCTCAGTGTTATGTTGAGCTGGATGACTCTTCCATCACATTGTGAGCAACGAGTCTTTGCCACAGTTGCCATTACGTTGCTCTTCATAACTGGCTTGTAGGGAAGTCATTGCATGTTCCGTGCTCCTAGAATGGATGATCTCCAGTCGCATACCCCTGTGAGGATAGCCCTCGTGAAAAAGGGGCAAGTCATTCAAGCCTCTGGGGTTGTCCGTGCCACCTGTCGAACAGGAGCCTCCGGTTTATGATATGTTAACAAACACTTAGCCGCAATTTAATCAACGCAGCAAGAATTACTGTTTGATCCATATTGATTCAGCCGTATGGAAATACCACCTCTAATGGAGGACTCGTTCTCCGCAAGAAGGGGTAAGTTTCACTGGTAAACAGTATTCCGGGGCCTCGCCACCGCTCTTCGACAGTTGAAACACGCCTCATAACCACGTTTACCGTTGGTACTCGTTGCAGTGTTCATTAACATAGATTAAATAGTCTGGCTATAGAAGCCGTGTGGCGGCGCCTCATCTCATAGATCTCCAGCTCCGTGTGTCGCTTATCGCAGGATGTAGCACCACCGAGTGATGACTGTCTTGTGGCTATAAGGTTTTGCTCACTCAGAAGTTACGGCTCACGGATAGTATTATGTCACTTCTTATTATGGGGAGTCGCAATTGAGGCCAAAGCACACGAATCGCCGCCTCACTTGTGCATGTCACATCTGATCTCACTTTACGCCTGATGAGCAGTTTACCAACGGCACAGTTGTCTGCAAGTCGGAGTTTACACGGAACAGACGATTATTGAAGAAGTGGTTTCAATGTACGGCCAGCCAATAACGGACAAGCAAGCGGATGAGCGGTTGGTCACCACAACACCACAACGGGAGATCTCCCGTGGCTGATGAGGTTGGTAGCGGGCATATAAAAAGACATGGCCAGTGGTTGGTTGGTCAATCCTAACCAGCCAACGTCAGGTGCGTTGAAAAATACGGAGGCAGATCTCATCACCAGCGTCCTGGTACGGTCAGTCTAACCTCAAAGAAGAGACACCAAGGCCATTGACTGGCTGTGTGTTAACGGAAACACCAAAACCCGGCTGTATAGGATGTTCATCCGGACAGCATAATCGTACAAGCATCACACAACCAGCAATGGTAAGGCGGATTTACTTTCCCGTAGTATGCTGCTGTGCACTGGAAACACAAATGGGCCCAGGACTGGAAGAAAGAGGGCCGTTACCAGACGGTCAAGTGCGCTCAGGTTGGGTCCATTCATTGCTGTGGCTAGAGGCCCCTTCAACCAAGCAACTTCCCGCTTGATCGGATGGTGATGAGCCAGCTTTGTACACCACTCGATTTCCAAGAGTTGGATATGCTGGGGTGGTGATGAGGATCTACCGTGACACTTGATATGGCGGGGGCTTACACTATCCCGTAACTCCTTGCTCTTAGATTCGCCTCGCCACTCACTGCTTCCTATGGCGAACGTTGCCAACCAAGCAGGACATCCCTCGAAGTGAAGAGGATGGGAACGACGGATATCTTTTCCAGGAAATAAACCCCGAACGCGTATCGACCTACTTGTTACCAACCTCAATCACCAAGACCAACACATCGTCAAAAACCACTGCTCCCGAACCAAAACCTGGACCAAACATAGACCTCCTATACAATAAGAGACACCGAGAGAAGGTCTCGCGCTCCTTTCTGTTTGACGACAGATAGACAAACTTCAAGACCTACATCCTTCCATACATAAAACAGAACCTCCACTGCTTCACTGCTTCACCACAAACCGAATCCAACAAACGCACCGAACCGAACCGACAGAGACACACCGAGGTCCGAAACAGGAAGCGAGCAGAAGAAGTAGGTCAATCACTTTGAGTATCCCAAAAGGCGTACAAGTGCTACGGAGAATAGATTGAGATGTGTTACGGTATGGTGTCAGTGTGTCAGTGCGGTCGGTCGGTAGATGGAAGGAGTGATGTTTTACCTTACAGTAGATGAGTGAGTGGGTGAGTGAGTGAACACTGAAGCGGGTAAGTGAACACTGGACACTGAACACGGGCCCTGATTGAAGTGAAGGTATGTAGTAAGAGCAACTGGAAGTGAGCAGCAAGTGGCACGCCCCGGCCGTCTGAGATGTCTGAGGCGGGTAACTACACTTCGCTTGTACACCACATGAGAGACAGAGAGACATAGCAAAGCGGCTGGCTGCCGGTCCGGTAGCCGGGACGAGCGCGCGCGGCCTACCAGGCTGACTGACTGACTGAGGCGCGTGGGAAGAATTGTCCACTTTCATTTTGTGATTGATCAGTTTGTGTGCAAGGTTCAAGCCAAACTCCGGGGGTTGTGGGGAGTCTCGTTTTCAACGAAGGTCAAATATGGAGGCGGGTGAGATATCAGATTCAAATAAGTTGTACCTTTGGCGAGAGATTGGCGCCTTCCTGTCATGTTCCAACAGGTGCCGGGAAACGTAGAGGCAAAGACATGGAAAGAAGGAAGGAAGGAACGGCGGAGACCGTGAGTGACTTGAAGAGTTTTCTTGATGGATTCTTGATGTGAGGCGCACCTTCCTTGAACAGTTTATCACGGATGATAATATCTTGTTGCGCACTTCGTGCCTTCCATGATAACTTTGAAGAATTGTCACAGGTGCTCGTAGGATCAGAAAGAGATGACTTCATCTCCCCGCCGGAAAGAGCAACCAAGGGACGTCCAGTCCGAGTCCGGTCTTCATAACGACATTCCCTCGTCCATTTTGCTATTCCAGTCCCGCTTTCAACATGTGGTATCTCACGTATTTCCAATGTGAAATTAACCTCACTCATTCTTCCCACGCTGATTTGAGAACGAAGAAATCGGATATCGCCTACAAGCGAACAAGCGAACAAGAGAACAAGCCAACCTCACCTCAAAACCAAGTGCATCAAGATGGATACAGGTATCTACACCGTTTCATCATACACTACCATATACAAGATACTTGACGGCCCTTAAGGCTCCTCAAACTCAAAGGGACGTGTAGACGGCCTTCATAGATCGACTCCCGTCCCTCCCGTCCCTCTCGGAGTTGGCTCCTGTCAGCCATGTTAACATTACCAACGGAAATAATCGTTGTGATGCCAGCCTAGCCAGCTAGATACGCAACCGTCAATGCAGAAAGCAGAGTTGGTATAACACAGGTACCTGTCATGGCCCATCTACGCAGTTAGTCAACCAACACCACACTATCAACAAGGCAGAATATCCATCACCGCCGCACTTCACCCCTTCGTCCTTCACGCCTCTCTATCCCTGCTGTACTTGCTTGTTCTCACCAGTCGGCTTGTTGTTGTTGGTCCGAATCTCCTGTGATATGAAACCAAGCAATGTTGGAAATACACATCAGCCCGACTATATGATATTTTGTTGACATGTCATTTTTCACACCCGCTTTCCTCTCGGCTCCCTGCAGATCCAAATAGGCACTAACAACACAAGTTGGAAGAAACCGAGTGAATGTGTGATGCGATGTGACGTCCATCGGGATACGCTGCCATGCGGCTTCCCGGCGAGGCGAGCGAGATGCTGCTGCTAGTTGGGAAGCGGCAAGGGGAATTTGGAAAACATCAAATGTGTGGACGGGATACGCAGCTAGATGACGGTTGAAGTATAGCACGGTATAGCACCGCACAGCAAATCTCATCTAGTGGGAGGAGGAAGGGAGAGCCAACAGACAATGACCGAGTTGTTGGACTGTATGAAAGATTCAGCTTGGATGGATGTACGGAACAGGATGCATGGAAAAAGTAGTAGTATGAATGCAGTTAAGCGATCAATTAACGCCGTTCGCCTCCCTTCTGTATATGTTTTATCTCACCTCACTGTGTATGTACAACAGCTAGCTCTATACAAGCCCCTATCGTACTTGTCGCTCATGAAAGATTCATATGCTTAGCCTTGCCTAACAGCATATGCCTAGCCATATACAAAAATGATACCTTTATAGTATAGTATACCGATATACTATTCACAGCCAGACGTATATCCGGGCTCAAAAACCGCCTACTACCTAAGCTCTCGCATGACCCGCCGTGCGCTGCGCATGCGCATGAGCATGACCATGTGAGAAGTGACTTGAAGCCGACGGACCCGCTGCCGTCGCCGCCACCGCCTGTCCGAAGAAGGGATGCTTGAGGGCGTCCAATGGCGTGATCCTCTTGTCCGGATTGAGCGCCAGGCAGCGTTCCAGGAGGTCAATAAAGTGGTTGAGCTCCTTGGTCTCCGCATCGCTCATGCCACTGGAGGCGGCCAGGAGTCGGGCCCGCAGATCGCGGGTCGGCTTAACGGTGGCCAGGGTCTTGACGGTGGTCTGTAGCAGGAAGGAGCAATAAAGTTAGTTTGATTCTCGATTCGGGCAGGTATATTTGGCAAATATTGTTGGAAGAAATGAAGTGAAAGGGGGGAGGTGTGAAGAAAGCGTGTCGAAGAAGCAAAGAGTAGCAGTCGCCTCCCGCGTGCCGCCGTCACAAGAAACAACGACAACGGGAAGGACTGCATGCTCTCCAGTTGGATAGGGGAAGAAGCGCCACGATGCCCCGGGGGTATGCGGGTGAAGTTACATTGCCAAGCGGTCAATGTGAAGGCGAGGCACAGCACGACGCCCACTAGGGATGTCATCAAATCCTCTCTGTCCATCCCTTCTCTCATGCACGTCGGAAGATTGCTGAGCAAACCAACCACGCGGGATGTCCACATCGGATCTAGGGTGCAAGCCGCCTGGCCTCATCATCCTCTCACATCAGATCCTCATGACGCCGGAAGAACCGAGCCAACAAGGGAGGAAGAGGATGAGGTGATACTCAGACAACACCGCAGATGGGGATGGGAGACATCATGCCGGGCCGCACACAAGCGCCGTCCCAACCAACCGACCTCCGCGTCCAGACCAAAAAAGAAGCGCGGGAGAGTTGGCCAGAAAGGCCGACCTGACGCCAGGGGCATCTCCAGTCAGACATCACCATCTTCCGTACACCCCTCCTCCATAAACAGAGGCGAACGTGGTGAACTCGGATGGTGACTGTCGGGGAATATCATCTCATGGGTTGGTTGCAATGTGATTGCCTCCGTGCCCCGTGCAGATGCAGGACGGAAGCGCTCAAGAAAGGAAAACAGATAAAAAGGAAAGGAAACAACGTACCTTTCCAAGGACCTTGTCCCGCTCGACACTGAGGAAGTTGCCCATGTCGTCCCAGTGCATGCCCCATAAGTCACCACGGCGGTACAACTTGGCGTTCAGTTTGCCGCGAATCTCCATGATGGTCTTCAACATCTGGTTGTTGCTGTCGCCCGTAAATAGAATCTTGCCCGTGTAGAGCTCATATAAGGTGCAGCCAATGGACCACATGTCTACAGAGTAGTCATATGGGATACCTAGGATGACCTCTGGCGCGCGGTAGAATCGACTGACGAGATACGGTGTCACCTCCGTCGAGGCCGTGGCCGCGTCAGACCGGTCGATCGCCGTACCCAAGTCACAAATCTTCAAGAGATTGCGTGCCTCATTCACCTACACAAGAAATTAGCATCGTATCTCTTCATCGCAGTGTGTTCGAGAGGACCTACCAGGATATTGTCAGGCTTCAAATCAGCATGGATGATGCTGCACTTGCGCATATGAGCAAGGGCAAGGAAGATCTGATAAGCGTAAACACGCGTGGCACGCAAGTTGATGCCAACGTTGTTTCCGAACTTCTTCAGCACCTCGCGGAGGTTCATGCTTAGATCCTCAAATACCATGCACAGATGGCCCTTGTACTCGAAGGATCGCTCAAACTTGACGATATGCTTCTTGTCCTCAGGATCAGCTTCGTTCAGCTTCTGTAGGATGGCAATTTCGGTAAAACCACCCTTCCGCAAAGCGTCGTTGTTACGCATGATCTTGATGGCAACTGTCTGCTGCGTCGTGAGGTCCAAAGCGCGGGCGACTCCCGAGAACATACCACGACCGAGAGCCGTCGACAGCTGGTATCGTCCGTCCAACAGCTCGCCGGGCCTGATCTTGTAATAACCGTCTTTGTCGTCACCTTCAAGCTTACCGCCGCCGACATTAGCCTGGCCATCGTTTCCAGCTTTCTTCGAAACTGCAGGAGCCACAAGCTTCTCTTCGTCGAAATCGTCTGCGAACATGTCAAACTCATCGTCGTCGTCTCCGCCCTTCTCAGGCTGCTTCTCCTCATCATTTTGCTCTTCTTTGGCAACATCTGCCTGAGCAGGATGTTTAGCTTCTCCATGCAAACCGACATGTCCGTGGCGCAGCTCGTCACGACGCTCGTCTTCCTTCATATCAGCGGTAGGATCATAATCAGCGGCAGAGGGGCCATCAACTTCCACTTTATCGTTTCCATTGGCTCTCGCAAGATCTTGCTCAGCCAGGAAGAAGTTGAATGCAGAAGGAGACATGGCGTCTGGCACCTGGGCGGGTGACTGGGTGGGCGACGTAGTAACATTTGCTAAAGATGGTTAGCGGCCGGAGTAGACAGGTAAAAGAAGGACTTAAGAGACTTACTCGACTTGGGACTGCTGGGCTCTGTCTTCTGGGGAGCTGGAGTATTGAAGCGGCTCGACGAGGGGGTGGGCGATGGCTTATCACCTTGTAATGACTGGACACTGGGGCTTGCCGCACCCAGGCCACGCTGAAGAGCAGCCTGTCTAGCACGCCTACGTCGCTCGATCTCGGCTTGGACACGGGCTTCCTCGTCCATTGCCTCAGACGGGTCCCAGTCCATGTCGGGTTCGGGCTCTTTGGATGCCTCCTGTTGATGTTGACTGTGGGTAATATTAGCAAGATATTCGACTGATAACGCAAATAACAACATAATAACCTACCCGTCCTGTGAGATGGCAAGTTCCTTGACGCCTCGTTCAACCGGTACACCCTGACCAGATTTAGCATTTTCCTTGGTAGAATAAGAAGCCACCGTGTGAGCATTTCCTTTAGACATTTCTTGCCCACGCCTGTCATCCTTGCCATCTTGGTAGGTTCCTTCTGGTTGAAACGTAACGACGCGGCCCCTATTATCACGCCGTCCTCTGTTATTGTTATCGCGGCGACCGCCCCTAGGAGATCTGCTTCGGTTATTGCGAGGCCTCTTGGCGGAGTATGAGTCGTAGTCGCGCTCGCGGTCGTAATCTAGGGGCTCGCGGTCACGGCCACGGTCATCTACACGGTCGGCGGACGGACGAGTGGGAGGAGGGGCGTTGTCCCTCGCTGAGCCGTACCGGTTACGGGCCGAAGATGACCAGTCGTCATTATAGTTTGTCGAGCCGCGCGAGAGCGGACGGTCTAGGTCGCGGTACCGGCTACTACCCCTATCATCGTCGTAGTGGACGCGGAAGTGTCGGGGATCGCGGCGGTCCCGGTCTCGGTCTCGGTCATGGCGATCATCATCGCGCGGACGCTTGAAGCCCCTGGGCGAACGGGGAGGAGGAGGAGAGCGTGGCGACCTGCTGTGACGACTGAAGGAGCCTTGGCGGGCGTGTGCGACTCTTGGTGACTGACGATGGTCAGGGAGCTTGGATGGTTCGGGAGTGCGCTCGAGTCTGGCTCTTGGTCTGCCGGTCCGGTCAATATCACCGTTCAACTTAGAGTGAGGCAGGGGAGTTGCCTCTGCGATTTCCCCTTCATCCGAGCTAACATCGGGAAATGCCATTGTGTGCAAACCGACCGCTTGAATGTGAACGTCCGACTTAGAGAACTAACGCAAAAAATAGCCCGTCTGGTTGTTCCAGCTTTTGCCAAGGTTGAAGAACCGAGAGAACTGAACAATAAGGTGATTTCGCTGCTGGACTGTTTTGGGGGAATGGGCAGTTGGGAGAGAGTGTCAGCTTCTTGATCGATAAGCAGTGATTTCGTGAGACGGAGAGCAGAGCCCGACCAGTTTAGCTTTTCAACTTCGTCAGTTCTACCGCCGAAAGTGGTAGCGTTGGAGTTGGGAAAGTGTTGTAGGAGAGTTGGTTGGAGTGGCCACTGAAGGCCGAAGACGGTGCTGGATGGAGACTGGAGATCGCAGTGTCAGGGCTGCAGTCTGGCAATGGACGATAATGACGGAACGAGTTGCAATCCAATGCACTGAAGTCAGTCGCGCTTCAGGGGTTACGCAGAGCCTTACAGCATGCTGCACTAACAGCGGACCCTATTCACTGCAGTGCTTAACTGTTAGCGCCCGAGCGCGGCCGAAGTTCAGCCGCGTCACCGCCCAGTCGCAAGGGTGCCTTTGCCGTTCTAGCCTTCTTATCGGCGGCCGCTTTCACCTGTTGATCGGTGGGGCACTTTATCTTTCTCGCCTGAAGCCATTTCCCCCAACTGACAATTCTTCTTCTCTTTTTGTTGTCGCAAAGACTTTGACGTCCCACCATCAACAACTTCTTCCTCTTTTTTTGCTCTCCTCTCTATACCAACCGTAAACCGACAAAATGGGTGGCGCTGACAGAGCTGGTATGTTTTCTCCCCAGTCGCTTATTGGCCATCGCTCGCTGTGCTGTGCGACGGCGCTTATTCTGGTGATCAACGAAAATCTGGTGATAGCCTCATGCTGACATTATTTCCTCTCTAGGTGGCAAGGCCAAGCCCCTCAAGGTGCGTTCTTTCGTGTAACGATTTAAGACAACGAACTACGGACGAGAACGGACGACACTCGATATCACTGAGCCGCGACTACTGGAGGGATTAAACACTGGCTGGCGGCTCTTGCGAACAACCATCACAGCAGTTGCGAAAGCCTTCACGCGGTCGCGCCCATGACAGAAAAGCTGAGACTTTCTCAACTATGGGTGATAGGCACAAGGTCTCAGCTTCTTGGTCACTGGCAAGATGGTGCCCAAACCCTCCATAGTCACGGCCCAGTTCGACGAAAACACCACAGATCTTCGGTAACGTAGAATTCAGGACTGACTCTGGTTCACGAACAGGCTCCCAAGAAGGACAAGAAGGAGCTCGACGAGGATGACAAGGCCTTCCTCGAGAGAAAGAAGGCTGGTACGTTACCACTTTTAGCACTTTTACCACTACACCAACACCATCCATCACACCACACATCCCAAACCAATCAGCAATAGTTGGCTAACATATTCCACCCCCAACAACAGAGGAGAAGGCCCGCAAGGACCTCGCCGCCAAGGCCGGCGGCAAGGGTCCCCTCAACACCGGTGCCCAGGGCATCAAGAAGTCCGGCAAGAAGTAAACTCTTTTCCCGCGGAACCAGCTTTTAGACAAGTCACAAGACACAAATTCGAAGACCCCTTTCGAACGAAACAGTGAAGAAGAGCGAACGAACGAACAAGAAAAGCAAGGAGCGAGGAACGGACGAACGGACGACACGACACACACACACACACAGTGGCGGCCGATCATCATTCGAAGAAAGGCACAAGAAGGCGTTAAAGTGAAAGGGTTTACGACGGGATGTTTTCGCGCGTCTTCCAGAACGCAGTCTTCCCTTGATTGATGAGTTAGAGCATGTAGCGAGGAGCGTCAAAAGATGGGATACCAAATGGGAATATATATGAATGGCACGTACAGTTTTAGGCATATTTCGCCCAGTTTTGGTCTAGGTGTGACATGTGGTATGTGACGTGTTGGCAGTGGTGGTGGTGAGGGTTTATAGAGAACTGAAGTAGTTCCTTGCTTGATCCGGCCTTGATCCTTCCTTTCTTCTGTCACAAGTTTGATTTCGGGGAACATTCGATGCTCATCCACGAGTTAGTATACCAATGGTGTTCGAAGTAACGTAACTCGTTCCCACCGAGGTATGATGCAAAGCGTCTAATTAAAACATATTATGTATATAGCACGTTCTTTTGACGCCTTCCTGGGCCTGCTGCTGGTCTCTCTATGTCAAACCGAGAGTTCATATAATACAGGCACACCAGCCCATCCTTTCTTTTGCCATCCGAAACCCAAAAACCCTTCCAGGGCCTTTCCAGATTCTGATTCTCATGATCTATCATTTCACACGCACCCATATCAAAACGCCGAAACAATGCTTGGTAAGGGACTTAAGAGTGCCCATAAATGCAAACTGCCCGTCCTAAGTCTCTTTCAATGATCCTCGTTTCCGGGAGATGGGGAAGCCAGCCGTTCATGCTCCGACTCGGCAGTCCTCCTCCGCATCCAAAACTTGAGGATATCCCTCTTCCTCCCCTTATTCAACGAAGACGACTCAACGCCTTCGTCGACCGTCCTTTTCGGTTTTCCTCTTCCAGGAACACGGATCTTCTAGTTCCCGCCCCAGAAGCTATTCCCGCTCACGCTCCCATTTCCACCCCTACCCGGCGCACCAGGCGCAGGTCCCTGCCTCCTGTTCCCCCTGAAATAGTCATACTGCATGGGGTCGTTCTGGCCCTGATTCGGCTGGAAAGGCGGGCTCTGCATCGCGTTCGGCGGCGTCTGCATCATGTCGTCGTCCGTTTGCGGCACGTTGCCGTAACCATATCTGGAAGCACCCAGCACGCCTGGCGCGCGTGGGTTGGGGATACTAAACCCGCCCAGTGCACCGCGAGACCTGGAGCTATCGAAGCTCCGTTCCCGGTGGAGGCCAGCGTCCGAGACATCGAGACCTGCTGGTGTTGAAGTCGGCATGCCCGCCGCGTTATAGACGAGGTTGCTCGAGCTATCGTTGCCGCCGTCACCCATGTGATACAGGGGGCTTCGGCCTCGACCGGGCACCTCGCCGGGACCTAGCGTGGGTGGTGAGTAGGGCGCCTGGTTGTTGTACGAGTATTGTTGCGACGGAGACATGTATCCGCCACCATAAGCGGTGTTAGCCATATCGGACTGGTTCGAAAAGAGTCTGCGGTTGTTGCCAAAGCCCATCCCCCCTACTGGTGTACCTGGTCGAGAGTTGTTGTCGGATCCCGTAGCTACGGTTCCTGGTGTGTCTGGCCGGACGATATCAGATGCATGTCCGAACAACTCGCCAGCACCATGGTCAGCAGCAAATTCGTCGCGATTCTTGTAGAACTCAAAGTCCAGTCGGGACTCGGGGACGACCTCGAACCCGGGCACCGTGGACGACAGTTTCCCGACCTTTCCAGAAGCCATACTGTCCAGGGCATAAGTGTCGCTGTACCCGCTCACAGACATTGAGTCGCCAGGGCCTGCATCACGGCCATCGGATAGCCGACCCTGGTAAACGCTTGCCAGTATATTCTGAGCTTTGGCGTGTACCATGGGTGTGATCAGTGGCTTGTATAGGGCAGGGTGGCCGAAGCGCGAGGCAAGACGATCGTTTCTGAGGCCTTGTTCTTTTAGGCCGAAACCTTCCTCAGCGTTCCCGTGCTTGATGATGCGCGTCGAGTAGTACGTGATCTTATTATCGTACATCCATGAGCAGACAAACTTGAAGATGATTATCAGAAATGGTAACGGGACGACGGCGTACGCTTGAGTTTTGTACCCAAAGCCTCTAACCCACACTACAAGGAAGACGACCAGGTGAGATAGCATCAATCCAAAGAGGATGCGGTTGAACAAGATGCGCCAGAACATTCCTCCGCTCTCCGTTTTCGTGACAAAGACGTACATCAGCAAATACTTTTTGAGCGCAACGTCAATGGCGAAGTACATCCCTGCCGCCGGGAGAACAAGCGGCATGATGGGAGCGTAACAGAGGGCGGCAGTGGCGTAGAAGAGGAAATAATTGTAGTAGCTAGCGTAATCGAAAGGCGGCGGTGCCGTGAGCTCGATCAGCTCTCTGGGAGTCGGATTCGTGAACTTTCGCATAATAGAGCCGTAAATCAACTTCCAAAGCTGCGATAGATCGATGGCAGCACCTAGTTGACGCTGTATGAGCCAAACAACCCAGAAAGGCGAAATCCCGCAAAGCGAGACGAAGACGGTGGTCCCAAAGTCCGCATCAAGGATAGCTTGCCACGCATCATGATCCGTGGAAGTGTTCTTAATCACCGTGGCCCCGAAAGACCAAAGAGCGCTGAACAGAGAGAACACAAAGAGATTGTTAAAGACGAAGAAGGAGTATAGTTTGGCGACAACGTGGCGTTCTCGACCGGTCTTGGTCATGTCGCCGGCCTTCATAGATAGCCGCCGGAAAATGATGGGGAGAACCATATAAACCAAGGAAGTCAAGGCTGGAGAAGCAATACCCTGTACAATAGCCCAAAAGTTTCTGTTCCTTTCCAGAGACTTCTGAAAGTCAGGCCAAACACGTGCGAGATTGCTCAGGTTGACCAAAAAGATGGCGATCATGGCGTTGGGAGCAACCCATACCACGGTGAGAACAGTAATCCATAAGTTGTTCCACAGTCTCCTCGTAGCACGAGAGGACGAGCTGAGTGGCATATTTTCCCAGACGATGTCGTTAGGCTTGGGAGCGAGAGTAACCCTTGCCCCTTGTGGTTTTTTGCTTCGGCAGAGATAGGCAATTGCATGCGCTTCGCTTATATCAGAATAAGACGCAAAGCCGTACGGCATGGAACCTCTCTTGTCTATCCGTTGGCGAACCTCCTTGATCTCGAGCTCCAGCAATTTGATCCGTTGTGTGAGATAGTCGATAGCATCCAGTTTCTTGTCCTTTGGATAGGTTGAGAACGAAGGGTCTGTCTTGGAGGGCCGGCAGACTGGCCTAGTAACTGGGAGGTTCTTGGGGTCCTTGAGGTACTTGGATAGCACCTGTTCCAGCTTCCGGACGGTCTTTCCGTGCTCCTCGATCAAAGTGGGCAAAATCTTGACGTCGCGTGCGACAGCAGTCCTCGAGAAGGATGAGCTCGGTGCTACGCTGTCAATGATTCGAGCGATACCTTCATCCGAAGTCAAATTTTTGGGGATATCGTACAACTGGTAGTCGTTTGGTTAGGACAAAGAAACGATGCGATGGGGGACGGGTGTAACATACCATGAGCGTACGGGCGTGGAGGCTCTGCTGGTACTCCTCGCTTTTGAGATATTGGATCCTTAACTGACAAACCTTGCTGTAGTTCCACCAGAGAAAGGAGCACACAATCAGGGTAGTTACCCAGGACATGACGACTGTGGCCCATTGCCACTGGTTCCACACGTTCATGGGCGTAACCTTTTGCAGCCAAGGCGACTGAGGTGCAGCGTTCTTATACCAGTTTATGGGAATTTGAATGCAACAACACAGGACGGCTAGGCACAAGAAGATATTGCGACACATCCTGGTGAAGCGCATGAAGATGGTGGCGTCCATGCCAACCAGCCTCACCAAATCCTGCTCCGTGGTCGTCCACAGCGGCTTGATCCAGGAGAAGAAGCCCTTCCCGAGCTGGGGCGGGGCGTGCTTTTCGTCGGCATGTTTGAGTTTGGGTGCGTATACGACAGTGTTGAGTGGCCTAACCAGGGAGAAACCCAAGGCGACGGCGGCGGTGATGCTCACGGAAGAACCAAGGGCAGCGTAGATGGAATTGGAAGAGAGCTGAGAGCGCAGTTGCATCAGCAATCTGTAGGTACGAGCATGACATGACGACATATTGTTTGGATAGAGGCATGGCACCTACCTGCGCGGCAAAGGGATCCTGTAAGAGTTGGAGGAATTCGCTAATAGGGTCACGGCTTTGGAGCACGTTGGCCTTCATGCCCAGCATTTCCACCATGTTGTTTCCCAGTAACGAGCCCAACCAGGGCGGTCGAAGCAGAAGTTGTGATCAGAGCGACAGCGATCGAGGGGCCCGTGAGTCGTCTGGTCGGCAAAGCGCGAGTTGGGATGAACTGGTCTCGTTCCACCACTTTCCGTTGGTTCAGCGGATTCGAAAGACACCGGTAGATCCAAAATCCCTTGCGCGTCTGCAGTTATCGCCAAAGAATGATGTTTGTTGTATGTAGGCGTCGGTCGTGTCGAGAAGGCGTCGAATGCCGGTTGAAGGCGTGCTATTGATGGGGAACGTGACCGGCCCTGTTTCAAAGGCGTGTCGCGCAACCACAAAGAGATCAGGACTCTCTTTGGCGCCGGCGATCAAAGAGAACAGTTTCGTTGTATGCTGTGCGCATAACAATTGGAACCGAACGATTGTCGTCGTGTGTAACTGGTGCCGGGGCACTCGGACAGAATAGGGTCAATAGGGAAAAAGACCACCACGATCTGGAACGAATGTGACGTATGGTGGATGCCAAGCCCCAGCGCTAACAAATTGATTCTGGAAAATCCGTGGCCGATCGGGACTCTGCCGCCAGTGCTGAATAGGAGGAGAGAGAGCCCAGTCAGTAAGCGAGAGGGGCGACAAGAGTCGGTACCTATTAGTGAGGGTATTCTAGTAGGGTGCGAAAAGAGGGTAGCAAGGTCTTGAGGGTTGTTGCTTTGGTCCAAGGTTGGGTACAGTGGGAAAAAGGAAAAACGAAGGTGGTGGTGGTGGTGGTGGTGGATGATGGGATGGTTAAACGAGCGTCCAAGTCGAGTCTATCAGATCGGGCCCATGTCGATTGCAGTGATTGATTGATTGATGGGGATGGATGATGATATCAATTCGGCCACCTAAGATCGTCAAAAGGATGATGGACAGCGACAGACACTGGACTCGACAAGCACAGGCAAGCAACAGGCAAGTGACAGCCAAACGATTGGGGATGGACGGGTTCTGGAAGGAGGGATGAACGGGCCAATAACTGCTTTTGCCCATCTTTGTGCATCAATCATGGGGACGCCGGGGGAGGCTCGGGGCCGCTAAGAGGCTCGTGTGGTGGTTCCTCCCCTTGCTCACATCCACATGCCGTTGGATCTGTGACCGCCCGTGGGGCCGGATTGTCAGATTGGCAGTGTGCGCGCGTTGCAGCGACCGCATTGTGCTAAGAATGGAACTTGGAACTCTGTTTTTGCTTCCCGTCCACGGGTCCCCCAAATGGAGTTCAGGGTCTCGACGCCGTGCCCAGGGGCAAGCAAGTGTGAGGATTGGCTGTGAACCAACAGCCCATCCAGTGTTCATCTTGTCTTTTTCACTCTCTTCAGTCACCTTTTCAGTTACCCCCCACATCTTCACCCCATATTCAATGCTTTCTTTTTGCAGAGACTCCCCAGGTTTGACTTCTCCGTCGTCCATCTTCGAAAGGGTTCCTCTCTTGATCAAGGGATCCCGTCACGCTCCTATAGTTATTGGCTGCCCCTGACATAACATGATCCACCAAACGGCAGCAAAGCGGCTCAAGAATGGACCTGGAATGGACACTCCATGACTCCACAAGACCTCACCCAAGACTGGCCGCGCCGCAAGGTTGCCGTCCTGCCGTCGTCAGGCATGGAAGTGGAAGCCGGGGAGGGTTTTGGCATCAGCCTGTAACAAGCAGTAGGATCCAAGCAGGCCAATCACCGGTCAGACAAAGGCTTGTCACACGCTGCCAACTGGCCGCTGTCAAGGTGTCACCGGCGGCCACTTGAGCATGTCAGCATGCCCCACCACATTCCAATCGCACGCTCCAAAAGTGCCATCTGGCTCGCATCTATAGAGAGAAATAGGCCGACGCCAAGGCGGCCACGAAGCTACGTCTCAGCGGAGACTACATTATTACATTTGGAGAAGAAGGGAGGAAGTGGTGTCTGAAGAACCAGGCGTGGGTGACACACACTTTCCATAAGGACGCGACGATCGCGTTCCGCACGGTTTCGGTGATGGCTCGCGGCGTGCCGTGGGCGCTCATCGACAATCTCGAGCCGGAGAAGCTGGCCAAGGAGATGTCCAAGGCGAACAAGATCAATATCGTCCGAGCGAAGGCATTCCGGAGGAAGCACGGGAGCGAGAGGGGTTCTCTCCTCCTGGAGGTCACTACAGCAGACGACGGAGTTCGTCTCACTAGGGACTCCCTTCTCTGGATGGGCAACGCATTCTATTGTGAACCCTTCGAGCGTGACGCGATCCCCTAACAGTGTTACAACTGCTGGAAGTTTGGTCATCTACGTAGCTACTGCCCCAAAGAGAGAGAAGCACGGTGCCTCCGTTGCGCTGAGAAGAGACACCCTGGTAAAACAATGAAGGATGCCGAAGCTAATTGCCCCTCCAACCAACAACCTGACCTCGTGAAGTGCCTCCCCTGCAACCGCAAGGGACACTTCGCGTTCTCTCGTGACTGCCCGCTCGTAAAAGCGGCGGTCGGTCGCTCCTCCACGGCGTTCATGGAACGCCCACGCGAATTCGCCTCGCGGGCGGAACTGATTACCATAGAAGAAACACCGGCTCCCAGCCAACCCAAAGCGGCCCAACCAGCTGACGAGGCTATACAGCAGCAGCAGCCCTAACAGACACAACCCGAGGCAACGCAGGAACCCGCAAGGGACGCCCCCTGTGACGCCAGCCTGGCCCCAACCCACACCCGCTGACGAAGGCGACAGCGACCTGGATATCCCAGATGCAGACTTAGCAATTCTGGAATCTGAATGGCAAGAAGTACAAGCTAACAAGAAACGCGGCCCCTACACAAAGCAGCAACGAGAACTTCGCGCTAAGCTGGAAGAAGCTAGGGTGAAGCGCCAGAGGAAGACACCTAAGATGTTAAACATCGCCACCAGATCGAGCTCGCGTGTACACCAGAAGAACACCACCCCATCTTTTACTCTATGAATCTGAGGATTCTGTACTGGAACGTGGCGAAGTCATACAATAGGATGAAGATTGCACTGGAGATGGAAGACCACTATGATATTATAGCATTCCAAGAGCCAGGCTGAAACGTGGCCACGGGCAGCATCCCCAACACTAGGGCTTCACAGTACTGGGCATTGGATAGTGCTAACTGCGGGCGCGCAGCGCTGTATATGAGCAAACGCTTCGCAATTAATTGGTGGGATTACGAACAAGGAGAGGACTAGGTTATGATGAGACTTGGGGAAGGAGAAAACGAGATAAGGGTGTAGTCTGTATACTCACTAATTTGGGACTCGGGTCCTGAGCGGGAGTGGCACACTCCCCTTAGAGAAATCACATCGAGGCTGAGAGGGAGAGACATTGTGGTAGAGGATATGAACCTCTACCACCCGATATGGAACATTCATGAAAGGAGAAGCAGTGGTAGTCACGTCCTCCTCTCACTAGCGACGAGCCACTGGCTCGTACTAGCGACGCCGCGAGGCAAGCCAACATAACCAGGAAACGAAACATGACAGGAGCTCAGCAGCACTATCGACCACGCTTGGATATCAGAAACACTATATGCTACGCACCAGACGGTGGAGGACGAAGTCCTCACCGGATCAGACCACCAAGCTCAATCGGTCCTAGTCTGCACCGAAATCACTGAGGAACCAGAGGAATCTGAGGAAGGCTACAGCTGGGCACTTATGGATGCCAAGAAGGTCAAAGAACTCGCCGAAGAGCACATCACGATCCCGGCAGCGATCACTATGATCTCCGCACTGGAATCTGTAACCAAGCGGCTGATAGAGGAACTGACTAGGGTCGCGGACGAGGCGGTCCTGAAACAGAAACGGGGAAGGAGTAGGCGTGCTGACTAGTGGGACTTAGGTGTGAAGGAGGCCGTTAAGCACGCAAGAAAGATAGCAAAGGCATGGAGGCAGAGGAGAACACCGATGAGAAGACGAGAGTTGGAGGAAATGAGACGAAAGCAAGCCGATACTATCTAATTTGCGCAAGCAAAATGGTGGCGCACCCTCACGGAGGAGGCGTCAAGAGACCTGAAGAAGCTCTGGACGCTGGAGCAGTGGGGTAGGATGCAGAGCCATCTGCCTTCTGACCCCCCCAAGATCCCAACGCTACATCGAGAAGGTAACGTAGAGGAGGAACGGAGTCATGAAGGCAAAGCGGAGATCTTAGCGGAAAGATTTTTCCTAGGGGTAGAGGTGCCAACAAACCATCTACCAGACTGGAGAGAGAGAAGAGGAGTCGAACTGCCGATGAGTTGCGAGGTTAGTGTGGACGACGTGGTCAAGGCCCTTCATCGCATGGCCCCCAACAAGGCTCTGGGAAGCGATTGGCTCTCTAATAAGCTGCTAAAAGTATATGGGAGACGGCTAGCAGAAGCGCTAGCCGTGATCGTAACTGGGAGTTTCACCCTCAGCTCATTCCCAGACTGGTGGCATCATGCAAAGGTGGTAGAGCTGAAGAAACCAGGGAAGATGACAGCATAGAGGAAGATAGCAGGAGCATGGCGCTCCATAGCACTCTTGAGTTGCGTGGAAAAGGTCCTGGAGGCAATAGTTACAGAGAGACTCACCTTTACAACGGAGGAGCATGGGCTCCTGCCAGAGGGTCAAATGGGAAATAGGAAGGAGAGATCAACAGAGTTCGCAGTCTGAGTAGTAATGGACATGGTGCACATAGCATGGGAACTAGGGGCAGTAGCTTCGCTACTCCTCCTGGATCTCAAAGGGGCGTTCAACTGGGTCAATCACAGGTGGCTCCTCTACACTTTGTGGGAGAAGGAGCTACCGCAGTAGCTGCTCCGCTGGGTCGAAAGCTTCTTGACTGACTGAAAGAGAAGTCTCTTCTTCGATGGGAAGTCATCACAGGAGTTCCGGGTGCTCGCAGGGGTGCCGCAGGGCTCTCCTCTCTCCCTAATCCTTTTCCTAATCTTCATTGCCACGTTATACAAGGCACTGAAGGGGCTGAGAGGAATGGTGATGGTAGAGTTCGCAGATGACACAAATATCTTGGCTTTTTTGAGGTCGACAAGGGAGAACTACGACAAACTGAAAGAAGCATGGCGGATCTGCTACGAATGGGCAGAGGAAAGAGGAATGGAGTTCGAGGCTAGCAAGTCCGAACTTATCCACTTTACCAAAACCTGGCAACCAAGGACTGAGACGGTCGACCTCGGGGAACACCAGCTGCCCCCAACGGAGTCGGCACGGTTCTTAGGCATGTGGCTGGACCACAAACTGACCTACCGAGCACACCTTCAAGTAGTAAAGAAGAAAATATCAACACAAATCTTCGCTCTTACATGCATCGTAGCGAAGACATGGGGTTGTAGCCTCATCTGAGCAAGAGAAGTGTATACAAAGGCAATTTGTACAGCAGTAGCCTACAGAGCGTCAGCGTACCACACGCCAACGAAGCCACTTGGGAAACTACGCGGTCTCGCGAAGGCTCTTGCAACGACCCAGACTAACTACTTGAAGGTAGTCTCTGGCGCTTACAAGGCCGCGTCTACGTTTAGTGTGGAGACGGAGACCTTCTGCCCACCCCTCGACCTCTACCTCAACAAGAGGGTTAGAGCGTTCGAGGAACGACTCACCCGCTCACCAGCGGCAGCCTTCGTTAGAGGGACGCCAGCCTGGGTGGCAGCAGAGTTACAGGGCAGAAGGGGAGGCAGACAACTACAGCCGTCCCTGGTCAGCGGCCAGGCGAAGGCTGAGTGGGCTGAGCGATGGGCCCTTAAAGAAGATATCCCGATACCGCAGAGAGAGGCGAGAGAGCCCACGCTGGGCGAAAAGGAGTGGTGGTTGGAGGAGGCGACTCGGAGGGAGTGGATAGCGAGGTGGCACGTTAAGGTGGCCGAGGCAATGAGAAAAAGGAAGAAGCTGAGTGTCGTAGAGGCGCGTGCGCGGTTCGATGGAACCACACATGGCCCAGCATGGATGAGAAGTCATCTCTGCACTACCTCTCGAAGGCTATGAGCTCACTCCTGGTACAAATCAGGACGAGCAAAATAGGCTTACGGGCGTTCCTCTTCGAGAGGAGAGTGCTGGAGGTGACAATGCTGTATTGCTGGTGCGGGTTAGTGAAGGAGACGTTCGAACACATTGTTTTAGAATGTAGGGAAACGGAAGACACATGGTTATGGGGAGACCCAACGTGGCCGACAAACATTGAACAACTCTACGATGAACTCGAGACTGTGGCAGAGGCAGAACGAGTCCTCCGCTGGGCTTTGCGACTGGGACGACTGCAGGAGTACAAGCTGGCGATGAAGATGGAACAAGCGAGGGAAGCAGAAGAGCTACTGGGGAGCTCAAATTGATCTTTGATTCTGGTGGGCAGGAGTGCGCTTAGAACACCCCCAGTTGAGGCTGGGAGGACCACGCAACGGAATCAAAGATCGGGCCTCGGGTATGACGGTGAGGTCATATCGAGAGGAAGACAAACACTGAAGGCACGGCGCTGACACGGCGTCATCGCGATAAGGGAAGCGGAGGGTTTTCAGCCAGCTACGGTACGGTTTTTCCCACCGACTAAGAACGGAAGCAGCACCGCATACCCACTGGGTAGACTATGTAAATAGTTAGCGTGTATAAGACCAATAATATAGAGAGAAATACGAGGATTTGGATCTCTTTGACGATTTCGTACAAAAAAATCTGACCGAGAACGCAATGCAACAACTGAAGCCTCTTCACTAGTCCAGGTACCAATGCAAGGTTACATTTCCGTACGAGACCGAACTTTCACAAGACCGTTCATCGGCTGCCTCCCTTTTTTGTCTACTCGTCAGGTCTACAAAGCCCGCTAGTCAGATGGTCGGTTTTGTAGACCTGACGAGTATGCTTCTTTCCATTTTTCACGACTCGAACGATACCGCAGTGTCCATCCGGCATGGTCTCCGCATGGGACTCTATCCCCTACAAGATTGTCGCCTCCACAAACAACTCCTAAAGACATCAACAAAGACCCATCCCATCCATCGAAGAGATCGGCGCCAAATTAAGCAGGGTCGTTGACTCGTTTCGTCCTTCAGCTCACGACCTGCCACCCCAGCACCTGGAGTTTGTTTGAGCTTTCTGGGTCTCAACAATGGCATCTATGAAGCTTCGGCACTTGTTCCTCGGCCTATCTGATATCGCTGCCGTTTCATCAGACAATCTAATCAGAGCCAGGGATCGCTTCAGCGATGGCGAAACAACGTCATTTTCAGTTGTATAAACGTGGACGGAATGGAAAGAAAAAGCATGGTCTTTGAGGTACCTATCATTGAGCGCATCCATCCCAAAGGTCGAGAACCGAGCACCGTCAGATCCGGCTTAATGTCCGGATTTCCATGTCCATCACGACGAACTTGAACACAGCGTAGCGAACTGGGGGTGCTAGGGGCGGGCAGAAGACATACACTTACACAGCCTTTCAGAGCCAACATTCGAGCGACTCCGACACAACCTGAAGTTTGTTGAGTCGAAATACAGTTTCGTAAAAAAAATTGACCGACACACTGTCATTATCTATCGAAGTCGTATTTCAGCTACTCGTCAGGTCTTCAAAATCGACCGTCTGACTAGTAGCGGAGCCACTAGTCAGGACCAGCAATTCGTACCGGATTCTTGTATCGACCAGCAATTCGTACCGGATTCTTGTATCGACCAGCAATTCGTACCGCGGGAGCAACTTGCACGGGCTAAGAAAAACCCTTGGCGCCAAAGTCGCCCACGCTAAGCCGGTTAGCGGGTTTACCCGCATATTTATAAGGGTTAGATGCATTTTACCCCTTCAAGCTGGATATCCAATGCATGCACACCATATACCAACTCGATACAAGAATCCGGTACGAATTGCTGGTCGTGTACGAATTGCTGGTCCTGACTAGTGGCTCCGCTACTAGTCAGACGGTCGATTTTGAAGACCTGACGAGTAGCCGCTGGTTAATACTCATCCCCTCTTTTGTCATGAAGACAACACTACCTAGACCTGGGATATTGTGCACTGAGAAAAGGAGACAACATCGTCTCCGACTCACCTGGGTTTGTCCGCAGACAGTTTCTGGCCTATTAGTCGAAACTCATTGGTAATGTACCACTCAGAGGATTCTGCCTTGAAGTTATGGACGGACAGACCCATGATGTCGCGTGGTAACTATAGAGAGCTCCAGCAACTCGATGTGTTAAGTTTGGTTCAGTTCAGTTTGAACTATCGACACAGCACATCGCTCCCCAGTCGGAGACAGGAAAAGGAAGGCACATCTGTCCGCCTGTCCGTTCTTTCCATCGTAAGTAGTGCTTAGTGATCATGCCTGCCTTAACCTGCCTCTCGTTAGTCGGTCCTGCCGTTAAAGGACGTAAACCTCTTCTTCCCCTCTATGATATCTCGACCGATGTAACCTAGAGCTAGAGGTAAAGAGAACTTTGCCCAACGTCCTCAGCCCAGACGTCGCAAGCCTTTTCTTCACCAAAGCATCACCTTTTCTTTGCGGAAGTCCTTTCTTTCGGCAACGACTTGAATACTTTCCCTTCGTGGACGTGTCTCTTTCGACAGGCCTGCCTTCTGACGGATACCTCTCGAAAGCTCAACCTGCTGAGATAAGCCCTCTGCCAGCTGATTTCCCAAGCAGCAGTGTGTGCTTTCTTGCATCTTCGGCGTCGACGGCGAATGAAGTGTACGCCGGCTATGGGAGCTGGACCTCTCAACTTGACAGGGGCCAGTGACGCGGCGACACAGTCCCCAGGAACCCATCATCTTGGTTCGAGTAGCAGTGGTGTGGTACCCAACCGCCTGTGCGACCGTTGCTCCTACGCTATCAGAGAAACATCCAAGACCTCATCTAAGGGCCGGTGCTTTCATAGTCAGAGTTGCAAACAACTGTTGGAATCGATTGCTGCCGGTTGTCATCTGTGTACGCAAGTCAGCACAGTAACCGACCTCGAAATGCGACATGACCGTGAGAGTCTTTTTTGGACGACACACGGAAACCCTCACAGGCAACACAGATGGGATATGTTTTATAGCTGTTGACTATTCGCATTGGCCCTTGGCCAATTTTGAGCTTCACAAAATTGAAGATATGTTCTTATTGAAACCCACCTTGTTATCAGTTACTGAAGGCATTGTAGGCAATGAACATCTTTTACCTGATCTGCTACCAGATGGTTCAAGATTCGTTGTCCCATCATCGACTGACTCGCCCGCAGCTTTCGCCCTCGTCCGTCATTGGCTAAATGATTGTCTCGAAAACCATCCGGAATGCAAGAGACGAAACTTTGAAAGGCTCCCAACACGGCTCGTTGATGTAGGGCAATCTGGACAGCTCAAGCCGCGAATATGTGTCCCCGCGAATTCCCCATCTGTTACCAAGACACCATATCTCACCCTTAGCCACTCTTGGGCGTTAACTGGAGATTCTCTGAGGCTGACAACAGAAAATATTGACGAGTGGCAAGCAGGTGGAATACCACTTGATGGTTTAGCGCAAACGTTTCGTGATGCTATGCGTATCACGCAACAGTTAGGCTATCGGTATATTTGGATCGACTCACTCTGCATCATGCAGGACTCTCAAGACGATTGGGAGAGGGAAGCCAATACCATGGCCGCCGTCTACGGAAACTCCTTGCTGACTATTTTTACTTCGGGAGTAGCCAATGCCGACACCTGCTTTTCCACAAGAAACCCTTTGGAAGTATACCCCTGCGCCATCAACCCATCCCCTGACGCACACTTGCGGCAAAATCAGGATAGGGCTAGCACAAGGCCCTCATTTTACGCTATACATGAGCGGAGCGTGATTCGCTTCCCTAAGTTGCTATCCAGCGCTTGGCCCAAAAGCCCACTCCTACGCAGAGGTTGGGTTCTTCAAGAGCGCCTCCTATCTTGCCGCATCATTCACTATGGAGCTGAAGAGCTTTACTGGGAGTGTCTTCACCACATTGTATCCGAAAGTTATCCCTTCGGGAGGTCCGTGATGAGCAAGGATCCCTGGTATGGTTCTTCCCAAACCGTCAGGTCACACTACCAAGAGTTACAGGACAAAAGCTTGATGGACACAGTCCGTGTACCTGAAGTTGCTGGGCACTGGGCAACGTTGATTGAACACTACACTGCGGCGAGTCTCACATATGCATCGGATAGACTTGTTGCGCTCGCTGGCGTTGTCAGGGCAATCGAGGAAACAGCGGTTTCACTTATATTCTTGGGATCTGGAAGGAGTTCTTGCCCTTCGATTTGCTTTGATACGTGGACCACCGTGAGGGTGTACACCATTTCGAAGCTATGCAAAGGGCGGCTAAAAAGGCACTCCAAGAACCGTCAAACGGCAATGGTGCAAGCCCAAAAAGCACCACAAAGAAATTACCCTCCTGGTCTTGGGCAGCTACAGAGATGCCCAAGTTGTACGACTTCTGGGGGAGATACGATCTCAAATACATGGACAGCAATCTCGGTGCTAATTGCTATGTTTGGAAGTGTCCGGTTGATGTCCTCGACTGCAAACAGGCTGGACTCCATTCCAGCATAGACGATGGGACCAAACACCACGGAGACGAAGACAGAGGCAGACATATGGCAACCCTGACGCTGAAAACCTATTTGAAACCATTAGATGGAGAAGCTGAATCTTGGACTGCCGCAAAGCCGACCCCGCATGGCTCATGGGCTTGTTATGACAGAATCGATTATGGGGAGCTGAAGTCAGAGCAATATCTCTTGCTGTTGATAGAGTTCATGAGCAATGTCAGGATAGCGATGCAACAGGGCTTGATAGTGATGTAGACCGAGTCCGACGATTCGAATGATACTGGCGAGGTGAAGGAATGCTTGTACTCCAGAGTGGGCATGTGGAAAAAGTACGATTATGCGGACGAGAGTTGGCGGGAGAAGTTAGTCAAGCCCCAACCTCCAATGTTCGGCAGGAGGGGGGGGAAAGACACGACGGTATATCTATCTACGTTAGTTCTTCCCGTCAAAATTGATTTTGTGGTATCGTAAACTTCCAGACTCTCTGTCGTATCAGTCTTCTCCTGTGCCATTTCGACCCTCAGGTAGAAGAGTAGACTGGAAGAGACACTATAATCATATTGATCGTTCGTGATACTAGAGCTACGAGGAGACGTAGACCATGTCAAGCAAATCAATCTCTTCCTAGATCTACAAGACAGAGTAAAAAATGTCAAAGGAATCCAAAAGTGCAACTTTGACTCATTGACTTCCCTCTATTCTATCTCTCTCCGACATGACATCCTTGATTATGTGCGTACACCACCGCCATTCAGCAACGAACAACCCCTTATACAGAAGTCAAAAAGGTCAGACAACTTGACATATACAGAGGAATATACATACCTGTATTCACCCCGTTCCAAGACCTCAGGGGGTTATCCACTAACCTCGGGTTAAGGCGTCTCGGTGAGTGAACTACACTAATCGCCCCCTTCCTTGACACTGAGAATCCACACGATTGCAATGTAAGAACCCCGAAGAGAACATCCATATCCCATAGTCATCCATGGAGACATGCTAGAAACACCAAGTTCTCCGACCCTTCAATTCTCCCGATTCTCCAGCCATCTGCTAGCACAACCTCATCTCAAGTCGCCCTCATCAAAGTTACAAAGCACAACTCGCCAACTATCCTAGAAGTAACTCAGCTATATAAGCAATTGAACGGTGCAAGATAAGTACATACGACCATAGATGGTAGAAAACTCGGGATCCCGTCCGCTCTCCCATAGATAAGCTACCAATCGCCTGACTAGTAGTTGGGTCGGTGACGACCAGCGAATCCCAGGTGTTGTATGTTTTTTGCTCCTTTGCTCCTTTTCTGCTTTTTGTCTTTTTTTCTCTTTTTTGCTTCCATCATTGAGATTTTTGACATTGAGTGCTTCGTTTCAGAATGTTGATGTCCAATCTGAAGTTTCGTGACGATGGTGTCTTGCATCACAATGGTGGACTTTGTTACCGTCTCGAGACTCGTTGTCCCGACGCTGATGAGCGAGCTGGTTGAGGAAGCGAAGATGTGTTACATGCATTGGCACTTGAACTTTTAATACGCAACCACTCTTGCTTCCAAGATGACATTGGCAAAAACAAGGGGATGTATAACATGAACAGACCTATTCAGCCATCATCCGAATTTCGCTTGTTCCACCCACCACCCACCCAGTTATAACAGTACTGAACCATACATTCTCGTCGAAGCGAGGAAGATAAACGCCTGGAACAGAAGGGAGAAACACACAGACAAACAGAAAACGAAGCGGTAACTAGCCAACTGGTTGCTTTATACCCAAGAAAGCTTTCCATCGCTGTTATCAAAGTGCCGAACGCACTTGGCCCACTGCTGGCCCTTAAGCTATAACATATCCTTTTCCCTCAAGCCAAAAGATACGCCTCATAACTGTTTCCCACTTGCACTAACTCATCGTACAACCTGACTTCCACTTCCCATTACCTTACCTTTTGTGTATCTCGCTTCTTCCTCCTTTTCATCCATTGAACAAAAAAAGACAAAATCCAGGATTAAGGAGGACCCTGACTTCTCGTCTTCCTCTGCGTCATACCGACAGGCTTCAGAATCTTCCTCGCCGCCTTATCAACCTTATCCGCCGCCGTCTTCTTGGGTCTTCCCGGCGCCCTCTTCACCGGAGATGATGCACCATCAGCGCCAGCGCCATCACCGTTCGTCTGTTCGGTCTTGGCCTTCTTCGCTTCGCGATTGACCGCCTCGTTATCATCGTCCTCCTCGAATTCATCGGCCTTCCTCTTCTTATGAGCAACAGCAGCAGGAGCAGGAGCAGCCTTGACGCCTTCCTTGGCTTGTGTCGGGTCCGAGGCTTTGGCGACGGTTTCCGAGGGGATGGTCTTCATCTCCGTGTCGCCCTCCTCGTCCTTCTTTGTTGCGCCAGCTACTCCGTTGGTGCCGTTCTCTCCCAATGGCGCAGCGGCTACGGCTTGATCTGGGTTCGTAGCAGCGCCTTCCTTGGCTTCGGCAGCCTTCTTCTCAGTCTTACCTTCGGTAGAATCCTCCTTGGCAGCCCTCTCCAAGTGCGGAGCCGCCTCCCCGTTGGACAGGACCGTCCCTGCGCCCGCAGGGTCATCGGCCGAGGAGTCTTCTGAAGACTCCGGCAAGCCGTCACCGGTGGGCACGGCATCCATGCGAGGGTTCTCGTGGACTTTCTCGGGAGCCGGATCGAAGATGGCGGTGGAGGTCGGGGCGGAGGGGGTGGCGGTTTCGAAGCCGTGGAACTCGGAGCCGGCGGCGGTGGGCTCTAGAGCCATCTTTTCGGCGACGACCTCGTCTTCGGTGGGGAAGGTTTTGGGTTTCTCGGCATCCTTCTTGTCGTCGGGATGAGCGTCGGTAGCGGGTTTGAGGTTGTCGGTTGCCGCAGAGGGCTTACTTTCGGTGGTGGTGGCGGCTACCTTTTCCATTGGGACGGGAGCGGAGGTCGAGGCGGAGCCGGTGTCGTCTGGTTTGGTGGTGGTGGTGGTGGAGGGAACGGTGGGTTGCTGCTCAACTGTATGATGAACGCCAAGAGGAGGGAGGCTATGTGTCAGTTTGATTCTAACTATTGTGTTCGGAGGTTGATCGGGATTTTCATCGATAATCTGATTGGAATGGGCAATGGTAAATTGGGTGTTGATGTTGGTGTTGGATAGGTTATAGTCGTCAAGGGCGATATGGTGGTGGTGAAGGGCGGTGATGGCGCGTGGGCGAATCAGAAGAGGAGCGCACAAGGATTCGCCAATGCGCTCCGTGTAACGGGCAGATGGCGCGAAAGCGCGAAGTTCCGTCTCTTTGATGATGAATTCGAAGCACCAGTCTGAATCCTAGATCCAATTGTTCTCATACAAAATATTGTGCTTGTGTCGCAACGGCATCTCCAACTCACCTTTGTTGACTTGGGCGGACATTGTGATGGTTGAAGAGGCGATGACGTAGTTCGGCAGGATACCGCGAAGAGTGGGTGCGCTGTGTGATTTGAGTGGAAGCGGAAAGGCTCGGCGGGTCTAGAATCTGGGGAAATGCGCAGGGGTTCGTTCGACGTTGGGATGATGATAATGCTGATGGAAGCAAATGCTGATAGTATCGATGATGAAAAGCACGCAAAAACGATGGTTGGTTGTAAAGTTGAATGTCTTGAAAGTCGAGTATGGAATTCAGTTGCAGGAGCAAGGTAGTCGTAAGGACTGTGGTGGTGGTCAGGAACAGAAAGATGAACAAGGACCGCGGTGGCCTCCAGGGTTCCCGTGGTGATGTGCACTGATCAACCGCGAAATCCCCCATTCGTTCATTCAGGGCAGAGCTCCTCGGGTTGTTGTGTTTCCTCGACGAATCGGATGGCCAGAATAGCCGGAACAATACGAGGGCCGGGAGCTGGTTATACGATGTCCATACCTCTTTACTAGGTGTGGTTGTGTTATGGAGACATTGATCACCACGACAAACTGGGGAACTGCACCCCTAATGCGAGAATGGACCAGTGTCTGCTATCATAGTAGACGTACACTAAATATCTAATGGCTTCATTCCAAGCGACAGCTGGCGAATCTGTTCTTTCTGGACTCTTTCAACACGTTTGCCTGTTATACCGAAAAACACAATCGATGTTTGGAGCAGGCATCACTCGTACAAGAAACGAGCCTCATCAACCATGGTCATATAGAGAGCTATGACCTCGACATTTCAAATTTGAGACTGGACCATAGCCTCCTAACCACCACCACCAAATCCTCAAGGTTGAATGGTCGTCTTCCATCCATTGTATACTGATTAGATGGGTCGCAGAGCACTTGTTCAGAATTGTGTATGCTCTGTGATGTCGTCTTGCTCGGTCTTCGGTCGGTGTTTACTCTTATGCATGGTGCCATTGTGTATCAAGGGACCAAATACTTACCTCCACCTACCGGGGAGCTTTCCCCGCCATGACGTGAGCTCCGAGCTGATACAGCACCTGAGTTCTGGTAACAGTCTGACTCAACGCCTAACGCTCTTGAAGCTTTGTCTGCACCACTACGAGCTGAACTGGGCTGATCGAGCTGAATGCCTTCCAGAAGACTGGCAATTACACCAACCTCACTTTCAACCTTCCTGATTTCATCATCTTCTCCACAACCAGCAACCTTCATGGCTTCATCCCAACCCCGCGATTCCACCTGCCGGCACTCTGTCCGTAAATAGTTTCCATCCCATTCCGGCAGCCAAGCACGAGGCCAAGCTGGGCCAAGATGGGCCAAGATAGGGGCCAAGAGAGATCCCCGTCACGTTATTCGCCACGTGAAGCATTCCGTGGATGAGATCCTCCCGGAAGCGCCAAGAGTGCTATCAAAAGGGGGCTGTGTACGTACCTGGTCGATGCGGGCGCTCTCGGCCGTCACATTCCTTCGAAATGCGGTTCCAGCATACGGCGCGGCGGCGCATGCACGGCGCCGTCGACCACGGAAACCCCACTCCTCGCGTGCCATGTAAATAAACCTTGTGCTCCGTCCGGCCTTCCAGAACGTCAAGTCGGTCACACCTCCCAAGCCGACGCCGAGCCTTGGTGCCAAGGCCGATAACTTCTGAGACCATCTATGCCAATGCTCGGCCGCGACATGATGGTCCTATCAAAACCGGTTGCGGGAGAGGCTTCGCTTTGTCGAGTGCCCGCACCTTTGGGAACTTCGATACTCCATCGTCCGAGGTTGAGCTCATCGCGATCGCCACCCCTTCCCACCACTGCAACAGGGTCTTATCAAGCCCAGCCCAAAGCTCACTGGAAGAACTACTCTGCCGCGCCCAAAACCTTCTTGGCCGGGAGCATCAAAGGTCTTGGGCGGCTGGGATAAACTTCTTGGTGTTTGCTTGGCTGTCGTTATGCCCAGACATGTTGCTGCGAGGTTGACTGGTGGGTGGTTGAAGATGTTGGAAGTTGGACCCAGCTTGACGGCACTGGGGAGAATCGACGGAGAATGCGGGCATGACGGCGATGCCCGCGTATGTACTTAAGAAAGTCATATGCCCAACTTCCGCATTCACCTGAAAACACCTGTTGATGTACCCCAAATCCCAACTTGCCGCTTGGGAAACAACCCCAATCTAGGATTCCGCACTGCAGCAGACTGGTGCTCAGACCTCCAAAGAAAGAGCCCTCCTCCTCCAAACGAGGCAACACATCTGTGAGCCGTCTCAACTCGGACCGTAAATTATTTGTTTACGTTGCCATCTCGACAACATTGGCGACGACCCGGAGTATTGTTCCAAACACCATCGGACCCCATGCCATAATGGCAGAACCCCAATACCCCAAACATCCCTTCCTTCTCTCTGTACCAGAGGTCGAGAAGGCCCTCGACACACGAATCGACAATGGTCTCTCGACGAACCAGGTGCCGAAGCTGCAGGAGCAGTATGGCGAGAACGAGTTGGACGTAGGCAACACCATTGCCTGGTATACCATCTTCATCAGACAGCTATGCAATGCCATGGTTTTGGTTCGTACCCCGTTTCCCAAGCCCCCTTCAGCCATGATAACAGGAGAGCCCAAACTGACTTCTGGATATAAATGCTAGGTCTTGATTTTCGCCATGGCTCTAAGCTTTGGTGTCAAGGATTGGGTCGAGGCTGGCGTTCTCGCGGCTGTCATCATCCTCAACGTCGGAATCGGTTTCTGGCAAGAATACCGTGCCGAGAAGAAGATGGACGCCCTTCGCGCCCTTTCGTCTCCCAGTGCTAGCGTACTCCGCGATGGCAAGACCTCTGTTATTCCAAAGTAAGTTGCCAAACACCCGCCAAAAACATAACCGGACAGTTCGCTGACCCCATAACCCTACCACAGCGCTCAAGTAGTTCCCGGTGATATCGTTCTTCTCAAGATGGGCGACACCGTCCCTGCCGATCTCCGCATTTTCGAAGCCATGAACCTGACCTGCGACGAGTCATCCTTGACGGGCGAAGCCGAGCCTGTCGAGAAAATCACGACCAATGATATTGTGGTTCCGGGCACCGAGACGCCAGCACTTTCCGAAGGCGACCTTGGCATCGGTGATCGTATCAACATTGCGTACGCCACCACCATCGTTCGCAAGGGCCGCGGTCGCGGTATCGTGATTGCGACTGGCATGAAGACCGAAGTTGGTAAGATCGCTGCTTCCACGAACAAGAAGCAACGCAAGGCCGGTAGGTCGATGAGCACCAAGCATGGTCACCTCCAGCCGGTCAAGGGAGCTGGCTTGCGTACGTGGGATTTCATCGGCAAGTTCCTCGGTTTGACCGAAGGCACACCGCTCCAGATCAAGCTGTCCAAGCTTGCGTATATCCTGTTCTTCTGCGCGATCTTGCTGGCCATCATCGTCTTTGCCGTCAACAAGTTTAACATCCCCACGGAGGTTATTCTGTATGCCATTTCCACTGGTATTGCCATCATCCCGGAGTCTCTGGTTGCTGTCTTGACCATGACCATGGTCGTGGCCACTGCTGTTATGAGAAAGGCCAACGTGGTCGTTCGAGATCTCTCTGCTCTCGAGGCCCTGGGAGGCGTCACCAACATTTGCTCCGACAAGACGGGCACGCTAACACAGGGTGCCATGATCGTCAAGAAGGCGTGGCTTCCCCCTTCCAACGTTTACACCGTCCGCGATTCCACCAACCCCAGCAACCCAACTGAGGGCAAGGTAACTTTCTCTCCGGATGATGCCAAGTCCAAGAAGGAGGAAAAGGAACGTGACTACGACCAGGAAAGAACCACCCAGGCCATCAAGTTTGATGTACCGGAAGGCGAGAACGAAAAATCGAAGCAGCCCAAGACATCGGAGATCGATGCCGAGGTCACTCCCGAGCTCAGGTTATTCCTTCATGCGACCGCGCTCTGCAACCTTGCCACGGTCCGGTATGACGAAGAAGCTGACGGCTGGAAGACGACCGGAGAACCCACAGAAATCGCCATCCAAGTATTCGCCCACCGGTTTGACCACGGCAAGAAGTCGCTCGAGGGTAAGGGCTGGAAGCAGGTCGCCGAGTTCCCCTTCGACAGCAGCATCAAGCGCATGTCGGTCGTCTACAACGCGCCCAAGGACAACGAGCTCGAGTATTCTTCCGAGAACAGCATCGTGTTCACCAAGGGCGCCGTTGAGCGTGTCCTGGATTTGTGCTCCCACATTGGAACCGGCGACGCCCAGCAGCCCATGTCTGAAGAGGTTAGGGATCGCATTCTGGACCAGATGACTGACTTTGCCTCCCAAGGCCAGCGTGTCCTTGCCGTGGCGTACAAGCCGTGGGAGGGAATGTACTCTGCTCCGGAGGAAGCCAAGAAAGGCGATGATTCCGTTCGTGCTCAAGTTGAGGAAAACCTGGTTCTGCTTGGTCTGGTCGGCATCTACGATCCGCCCCGCCATGAGACGACTGGTTCCATTCACACCTGCGCTGAAGCTGGTATCAAGGTTCACATGCTCACAGGAGACCACCCGGAAACTGCCAAAGCTATTGCCAGGGAAATCGGCATCATTCCTCGTAACCTTGGTGTGCTGTCGGCGAACGTGGCTGAGACTGCCGTCATGAAAGCGACCGATTTCGACAAGTTGTCGGATGAGGAGATTGATAAGCTGGAAGAACTTCCCCTGGTTATTGCCCGTTGCGCCCCCGAGACCAAGACAAAGATGATCGAGGCGCTGAGAAGAAGGGGCGCCTTTATGGCTATGACTGGTGACGGTGTTAACGATGCGCCATCGCTCAGCCGAGCGGACGTCGGTATCGCCATGGGATCTGGTTCCGATGTCGCCAAGTCGGCAGCCAAAATCGTGCTGACTGACGACAAGTTCAACAGTATCGTTGCTGCTATCCAGGAGGGTCGCCGAATGTTTGAGAACATCCAAAAGTTCATCCTCCACTTGTTGAGCAGCAACGTCGGCGAGGTCATCTTGCTCATTGCCGGTCTAGGGTTCCGTGATCAGGACGGATTTTCCGTCTTCCCCATCTCGCCTCTTGCTATTCTGTGGATCAACATGGTTACCTCGTCCTTCCCAGCCTTCGGTTTGAGCAAGGAGCCCGCTTCCCAGGAAGTGATGAGGAAGCCCCCGCACGACCGCAAGAGGGGTGTGTTCTCGAACCAGATCCTGTGGGACATGATCGTGTACGGCATTCTTATGGGGACCTGCACGCTCATGACCTTCGTCATTGTCGTCTACGGCAAGTACGGCGGTGATCTGGGCCAGGACTGCAACCGCAAGTACAGCGACTCGTGCATCCCCGTCTTCCGGGCCCGAGCCGCCGTGTTCGCCCTGCTGACCTGGCTGATCCTGCTCAGCGCCTGGGAGTTCAAGAGCATCCGCCGGAGCATGTTCCGTCTCAACCCGGACAACCACAAGAAGTTTGCCGTGTTCCATGACCTCTGGTCCAACAAGTTTTTGTTTTGGGCCGTCCTCATCGGCCTCGTCAGCGTCTTCCCCACCGTCTACATCCCCGGCCTGAACAGGAACGTGTTCAAGCACACCAACATCAGCTGGGAGTGGGGCGTCATCATCGGCATGTCTATCGTGTATGTTGTGGGTATCGAGTGCTGGAAGGCCATCAAGCGCCACACGGGTATCCTGGATGACCACAAGGTGCCCAAGAGCGCCTGGAGCCAGGGTGACGATGGCGGAAAGAGAGAGCGAACTATGAGCTTCTCACTTTCTAGGAGCTGGGGAAGATCAAAGAGCTTCCTGGCTAGGACCATGACCAGCTCGACGGCAGGAAATCCTGCTGCTGATGATCGACAGGCCTAAAGGGCGATTGTTGATGTCGTTGACGTTGTTGTCTTGATTTGAGTTTTGTTTTGCTGTTGTCGTTGCGTTTGCGACAGATACCCGGCTTCGGCTCGACTTGCGAGCACCTGGCTAACGAGTGGATGCCTGATGTTGGGTCTTATTTTGCCCGTGGTGGTTGGATATTGGTATGACCTTTTCTTTGATGGTTCGATGTTGATGAATATGAGGGAAGATAAAAATGACGGGAGGATTAATGAGAGATAAAAACGAGTGTATGAGTTTCCTTGTCATGTATTCCAGCTTTGATACCACGACATCCGGGACCTTGTTGTTCTGAGAGCTGTTTCTTGTATATAGCGACGAGGTAGTGAAGTCAGAATACTTCATGTAGCGTAGATGAAAACGAACGAGTCGTCAGAAACATGAAACTTCCCTCGTTGTTGTGTTCTTGATATCGTCCAGTGGTGTGATGGGTACTTCATATATGCTCACACTTGCGCCTGTCTGGAGGTACTAATGCAGATTTCTGTGTCTGCCATGGCAGAAAAGAGCGATGCCCCATAAGATTGATCAGATTCACTAGTTCACGTCTCTTCCTTGGTGGTGTTTTCCCTCCAGCAAGAAAAAGGGGGGCCCGTTGAGACGTTGGGAGCTTATCGATAAGGAAATCAGCGTCACCTCAGGGGTAGACTTCAGTGCGGCCTTGGCCCTGGCAGGCATTAATTACAGGGCAGGCACCACGTATCCTACCTACTAGCGTTTCCCCAGCGTAACAGCGACCGGGTCCCCTGAGCCAGCCCGCGTAAAGGACACCTCGAACCTCCACTGACGCGAGCATCATCCATAATCGAGACATCGACACACCTTCCTTTCTTATCACGACAATTCAATTCCATCCGCTCCTTCGTCGACAGCCGCTCGTTTCTCCAAATTTGATAATTCCGTAATAATCAATCACCATGGCTCCCACCAAGACCACCGGCAAGGATGTGTACTCGGTCATCCTGCCGACCTTCAACGAGCGCCAGAACCTCCCCATCATCACCTGGCTGCTCAACCGCACCTTTACCGAGCAGTATGTCACCAGTCTAGTCTATTACTCTCTGTCCCAATTGGCGTCGATCATATCCCTAGTCCCTAGTTACTGACTTGCCTCCACCAGAAACATCGACTGGGAACTCGTAATCGTCGATGACGGCTCCCCCGACGGCACCCAAGATGTCGCCGCCCAGCTCGTCAAGCTCTACGCTCCCCACGTGCAACTGCAGACCCGCACAGGCAAGCTCGGCCTCGGCACCGCCTACGTCCACGGCCTCCAGTTCGCCAAGGGCAACTACATCATCATCATGGACGCCGACTTCAGCCACCACCCCAAGTTCATCCCCCAGATGATCGCCAAGCAGAAGGCCGGCAACTACGACATCGTCACTGGCACCCGCTACGCCGGCGACGGTGGTGTCTACGGCTGGGACCTCAAGCGCAAGCTTACCTCCAAGGGCGCCAACATCTTTGCCGATACCGTGCTCCGCCCCGGTGTGAGCGACTTGACTGGTTCATTCCGGTTGTACAAGAGGGACGTGCTGGAGAAGCTGTTCCAGAGCACGGATATCCGCGGTTTCACCATGCAGATGGCTCTGGCTGTTACGGCCAAGTCCCAGGGTTTCTCGATTGCTGAGGTGCCCATCTCTTTCGTCGACAGAGTCTATGGCGACAGCAAGCTCGGTGGCGAGGAGATTGTGGAATATGCCAAGGGCGTTCTGCAGCTTTGGTGGTCCACGTAAATTAGGAAGAGATACGGCAACAGAGCAAGGGGACATTTTTCACGAGGAAGGAAATTCCAAGATATATAAAAGCTAATGGTTGGGCTGGGCCGATGTGCAAGTTAAGGTTGGGATCTGGGTTGCATGGCGTTTTCGTTCTCGTTCCGCGTTACATATCTTTCTGGGGGTTTCACTAATTGACTGATGATTACGTTGATTTTTTGGTCATGAATCATTGGGATATCTCGCTCTACGCTACAACACAACAAACAGCCTCAACCGCTTAGCAATTCCTGCCGCCCGTCACGCTGATAGTCTGTCCAGAGATGTACGAGCTCAAGGGTGAGGCAATGGCCAACACAGCACTGGCAGCCTCAGTTGCTGAACCGGGCCTCCTCAAGGGGATATCCGCAAAGGGGACCGGTCCTCCAGTCTTCTGAGCATTCTGCTTCTGGGGGATACCCAAAGCAACCTTTTGTCCATCAACCTCGACAAACGCACCGGCCTCCTTGTTGGCAGTCAACCGAGTCTCGATGTGTCCGAAAGCAATGGTGTTCGCCCTGACACCGAAAGCCGGACCCCATTCCTTGGCTATCGTCTTGCTGAGGCCAACCACACCGGCCTTGGCCATGGCGTAGTTGAGTTGGCCAGCGTTGCCGTGCAGACCGGAGGTGGACGAGATGTTGATGATGCTGCGTGGCTCGCCGTCCTTGACGCGGAAGAAGGGGGCGGCTTCGCGGATGAGCTTGAAGGGAGCGGTGCCGTGGAGGGCGATGATGGTTTCCCATTGCTTGTCGGTCATCTTTTTCTCTGCTTTAGCATCAACAGCTCCTTTTTCCCCAATGAAAGATCTTGTCCTACCTTGTGAATGACGGCATCCCATGTGAAACCAGCATTGTTCACAATAATGTGAATCTTGCCATTGCCAAACTCCGCAGCCTTCTTCACGAGCTCCTTGATGTAGTCGTCCTTGAGAAGGTCACCGGGGACAGAGATGGCCTTGCCTCCGTTGGCATTGATCTTGTCCACTGTAGCTTGGGCTTTGGCGGCGTCAATGTCAGAGACAACCACCTTGGCTCCTTCGTTGGCGAAGAGTCTGGCGCACTCGGCTCCGATGCCCTGGGCGGCACCGGTGATGATGGCTACCTGCCCGGCGAGAAGGCCTTGGGGGTAGTTGAGGTGGCTGGCGATTTGCTTTATCCTGTCCGCCATTGTGATGTGATGGTTGGGTATATGTCTCGAGGGGAGTTATGCCAGTGAAAGGAACCGTTGAAACTCTTCGAAGCTCTGTGAAGAGGACTACAAGATCACCATTAATATGTACTCCAACACCCTCAACAAGGGATAGAAACCAGCCGAGGTACATCTCCAATCGATCATCCCAATCGGCTCCTTGTTACCCCATACCCCGCATATTTGATCTGAAGGTTGCAGATGTCATCCCATCGACGCTTAACCCTTCCCGTCTTGTGGTTCTCTTTCAGATGGAGATATTGGACATTGACCTTTTCCTTTTCTTCTAAAATACTAAAGGTCTAAACATAAGACCGTTTGCTTTCAGAAAGAGATTGCCCACTTCCACCAGGAACTTCTGTTGTTTAAAGGTATCAATGGATAAACAAACATGACCGGATCACGGCAGTTGTTGCCCTGGAAATGTTACTCCAGGCCATCAGGGTGTCAAGGCACGACCCGGCACACAACAGCACCCCTGCCACAGCATGGAGAAGCCGCCGTGCTGCCCCGCAACCCACTGCGGCACCTGCCTTCCAGCGACTCCATCCGATTGACAGTGACACAATCCGCGATCCTGGGCAACCGTGACTGGATTTAGCTCCCAACATCCAAAGTCAACAAAAACACCACAACTCACAAACCAAGATGCAGAGAAACAAGGCCAGCAGAACGCCCTCGGGGCACCAGTTCTCACGGCTGAAGCCTGCCGAGATCGATCCTTTGGCCGAATATGGCCTTCCCTCTAAGGGAGAGAAGAGGTGATATTCGACTCTTAACTCTAGCTCACGTTGCTCTCACGAAAGCATGCCCACTGACATCATCACCACCAAACCAAACAGACTCCTAAACCACAAAACCCAAGAAGCCTACTACTCCAAGATCGCCGAGCGCTACCTCGCCTTCTGCACCGACGCCGGCGACCGCGACTCTCTCCAAAGGCAATTCTCCCGTCTAGCCCTCGGCGACAGCACCAACACCAACACCTCAACACCGCTCCTTCCAGCCGGCTCAATAACAGCAACACCACCATCCTCCTCACATTCCCACGAATCTTCAACACCACAACTCCCCCCACCCTCCGACCTCTCCCAAATCCTCTCCGCCCTCCGCAAGCTCCGCGAAGCCCTCGTCGCCTCCTCGCGCCTCGACGACTTCACCACACAAGTCTACCTCTTCGCCGTGCGCCTCGGTATTCTCTCCTCCTCCTTCGAGACCTACCTCCCCTCTCTCCTCTACCTCCTCCGCGTCATTCACCGCTCTCCAACGCACCCTTTGACGTCAGTCGAATACCACGAGGTCGTCTCCTATCTTGTGCTAGACACAGCCTGTCGGCGCGGCGACCTAGCCGAGGCTTATACGCTCCGGAATCGGTATAAATTGAAGGATGCGAAAGTGGATGCTACGCTCAAGGCGCTGGTGATGGATGATTGGGTAAGTTGGAGACGGACGAAGAGAGCTGTGGATGGGTATCGAGTGAGACTGATGGAGTTTGCGGAGCCGGGGATTAGGGGACATGTGTTGAAGGCGTTTGGGAGGGCGTATTTGAGTGTGGGGGTGGAGTATTTGGAGGAGGTGATGGGGATGAAGTGGGAGGAGATGGTGGAGAGGTTTGGGGTGGGGTGGGAGTTGAACAATGGAAGGGTGGTGATTAGGAAGATTGGGGGGAGGACGCAGTGAGTGGGAGGCAGTTTGGGTGGGTGGCAGTTGAAGTAATGGGAGGGTTGTGATAAGGGGGATTAAGGCCAGGACACAAACGGGTGTGAAGCGGTGGGTGGTGCAAGTCCGAGGATGGATAAGAAGTGGACGACGGCTTGGGAGAGGTTGTGGGTTGGCGAGCGTGCTTTGTTTATGGTGCGATACATTTACTGGATACCCCTTTTTCTTTGCTATTTCGTCTGAGGTTCTGTACAAGTCGAGGTGCTGGGTTGTTGGTCGTGCGACTGCACTGAGCTCCTGGTGTATTCTTGTTGCCAGGTACCGCTGCTTTCTTCATATCAGTTGCCGTCTTCGATCCCACGAGGACAAGCAGCGCACTTAACCGACAGCACATGTAGGAGGGGGTTGACTTCAAGTTTGCCCGCTCGGTGAGTGAGGGGTAACACAAACATCGTATAACGGTACGTAATCGAAGTTGCTGTGGTATTATCATTCCATTATATCGTATCCTTTTCTCATACATATCCAAGGTCCGTCACCCCATCATGGCCATTACATATTACAGTATATCCAAAATCATATTCACCCCTTAAAGAAGGGCAACGGCAGCCATGAGGCCACCAATGGCACCAAGACCGGCAGCGGCAGTTTGCCTGGGGCCGGGGTTGCTGCTGTGAGCACTGCTAGCCGCGCTGCTGGCAGCGCTGCTGGCAGCGCTCTTAATGCTGCTGGCGGCCGAGGACACGGCGGCGCTGTTGGAACCAGTGACGGTAGTGGCAGCAGCAGTACCGGTACCGGTGGTGACGACGGCGGTAGCGGAAGCGCTGCCGGTAGAGGTGGTGGCAGCGGCGGTCGCGCAGGTGGCCTTGGTAGGAAAGTTCGTGGCACCGTTGTTCTTGCAGAACTGTTTGAAGATGGTGTTAGAAGCCTGATCTGATCTGCTTCGCGACGAGAAATACATGAACGGCGTAAACTTACAGTGGAAGCGAAACTGGCGGCAGCATCAATATCGCTGGCCGAGCACTTCTCCAGGAGGCAGCATTGGATGTCCTTGATGAACGTCTCGTCCGTGCAGATGCACTTGGGGTCGCGACCGCAGTTACCGATGCCGTTGGTGAGGTAGGGTGTGGCACATTCGGTCTGTTTTATGAGTTATTAGTTTTGTTAATTCCACTCTTCACTTCAACGGGGTACGATTAGAGAGTATGGAAGGCGAAGTGAAGAAGGTGAAACTTACAGCGCAAGGTGGGAGGTTACCAAGGTCCTGGGCAGCAGCGAAGCTGGCGAAAGCGAGGGAGAAGAGGGCAGCGGTGACCTTCATGTTTGTGGTGTTTGTGATGGTGATGGTTTTGGTGGTTCGATTGGACGTTAATAGATGATAATCTGGCTGTAAATCTGGAACGGGAGAGACGGAGGAGGATAAAACACAAGAGAGACAAGAAAGAATAACCGGGTGGTACAACTCAGGACGGGAATGGGCATTCAAGTCATATAAAGATCCGCTGTCATCCCCTCCCAATGGCGATGCCAATGGAGGGAACACCAATCAACGCTCCTAGAGTGATAGCGGCGGCCGCGGGCCCCTGGCAGCTCGCCTGGCCACTCGATCCAAGCCAAGATTCCAGTTTGAGGTACCTGACCGTAGTGGTAGACTAGTGGAAACCAATGGGAAGCTGAGGTTGAGCTAGCCAATGTGGTGAGAAACCAGACTGACGCCAAGCCAGTGTGTTTAAACTCTCCCTTTTTTTCTCTCTCTTTGATCAGGTGATCAGGCTCTGTGGCTCTGGCAGTAGACATAAACTTGCTTCGGTTGAATAGAATTGTGTTTGTGTATTTACCCGCCCCTTCAACTTTGTAGAACGAAGAACGTGAAGCGTGTTACCTGGAAACCATAACTGCGTATGTCTGATGGTGTTGATGGAAAACAGAAAGCAAAGGAAAACGAACCGTGGAATGACAGTGACCAATGGAACTGCTGATCGGGCCCGGAGTTACTCGCTCAAACGTCTCACCATGTAGGGATCTTTGACCGATCTTCGGTACCTGAGCTTGGCTGTGTCTACCCTAGCTGCAGTCTTCTTGAAGCCAAAAGAAATGTTCTTGCGCATAAAACTCGGGACGGTTTGTTCCCGTTTCTTTTCAAACCGCAAGAATCGCAACTATCCGCAACTATTGTTCAGCCACAGCGCATTTATTATATGAACTATCTGTGGAAAAGCTTATAAAAGCAAACATCAACAACACCACTGCCGGGGCTTCCACCGTATCGGGTTATGCCCTGTTCACGATCGGCAAAATGATGGACACCGACTCCGCTACAGCGCCAATAGAACGGTGGAGAGAGTCCACTGCGAAATCGGCCTGATCCCAACTGAATCCAGCTTTCAGGGGCTGGTTCCGGGGTCAATACAGTCCCCAGATTCTTTTTAGCGGGCTGCTGATCATCCAGGGCTAAATCGATATGTTGAGAAACCGCAAGTCGGTCAAGATGGCGGTGGTTTCACTTGAAAGTCAAGCAAGAAAAAAAGGCCATGGAGTTTGGCAAGGCGAACATAGCTATATCTCAACAGGTAAGACCAAAATCATGGCGTTGGGAGCTATCACCAGATTCGGCACTCTCGTGAGATTTTGGTGGCTGACATTGGCGGCACTTTTCCCGCCAAGACACAAAGACACTCGGTGATATTGGCCGGTAAGCTCCGAACAGGCGTGTGAATAGCCCTGGAAAAGGGAACCTTGAGTTTGAGCAGCTAGCTGGAAGACCAGTCAGAGACAGTTCCCGTCCTCTCGGAATTTCCACTGCCTCTGCGCCCAACTCGTTGGTTACCAACCAGTTGTCAAGACCAAATCTACACTTGCTTACATGCAAGTAGACAAGGCCCTGTCGACATCATTGTCGCATTTGCTCATCTGGTTTTTTTTTTTTTTTTTGCGGGTATCATTGCTTCAGTTCACCTACCTTGACGGCACGAGCCGGGGCCCCAACAGTCAGTCGGTTTTGGTTGTGATGCCGCTCACACCTTGAAAGCTTCTCGAGCTCTTTATTCAACTTAATACACATCCAGAATCCTACCCAGGCGTGTCAGATACCGAGGCGCAAGATGGGTTTGGGAATTTTCGAGGACCGAGTCCTTGAACACGTCCCTGGTGTGTGAAGATGTTCATAGTTCCCAAGCCTTCAACAACTCAAACAAACTGTGTACTAACCAACCTATCCACCAGGCACAACGCAATACTTCGATGACCCAGAGAGACCACAATATGCCACCGACGGCACTCATGAACACCTCAAGTGCGACCGAAGCGGCCCAGTGCCCATCGTCCTCGTTCCTCAACCAACAGATGACCCAAATGATCCTCTGAACTGGCCACTCTGGCGTCGCGACCTCATCACCCTCGTCCTCTCCATCACTTCAGTCTTCGCCACCGCTTTGGGTCCCATCCTCGCTGCCGACACCGTTCTGCTTGTTAGCACCCTCAAAGACGTCACATTCGTCAAGGCTTCCCTCCTCACTGGTTACTTCCTCCTTGGTTGCGGCGCGAGTGCCTTCCTGTTTGTCCCGTCCAGTCGAATATGGGGCAAAAGACATTTGTTTGTCCTGGGCACGATCCTTTTGATTGTCACCAGCGTGTGGACAGCTGCTTCGGGCAGTAAAAGCTACACGAACTTCTTATGGTCGAGGATCTTCCAGGGCGTTGCGGCCGCCCCCTTCGAGTCCCTCGTTAACGCGGCCGTTGGCGACCTGTACTTTGTCCATGAGCGTGGCAAGCGGATGGCCTTCACCAACCTGGCCGTCTTTGGCGGTGCCTTTTTTACCCCCATTCTTGTCGGCAAGATCAGCAATGACATGGGATGGGCATGGACCTTTTACTTTGTCGCCATCTTCTCTGGCGTGTGTCTCCCGGCTGTCTACTTATTCTGTCCGGAGACCGCCTACCGCCGTGATCCCACACCACGCTTCTCGGCAACGAAGAACGATAACGCACCCAAGGATGGGGTTGACCAGGAGCAGGAACCCAAAGAACACTCAGCTCCCTCCCACCAAGCCTCCACCGACAGCACCACCACCCCCGAACCCGCCGCCACCAAAGACGAACAAATCCACAACACCTCAACCGAAGCCCCCGTCTCCACCACTGGCGCTCACACCACCATCCCACCCAAGGCCACATTCATCCAATCCCTCGCCCTCTTCAACGGCCGCAAATCCACCGACTCCTTCTGGAAACTCACCCTCCGCCCCCTCCCCCTCCTGCTACACCCGGCGTTCCTCTGGGCCTGCCTGATCCAAGGTCTTCTAATCGGATGGACCGTCTTTATCGGCGTGCTCATGGCCTTCTTCTTCATCTCCGTTCCCCTCTGGTGGGACGAAGTACAAACGGGGTACGCCTACACCGGTGCCTTTGTCGGGGCTCTGATCGGGTTTGCTATTGCGGGTGGACTATCGGATTGGTCGGCGCGGTTGATGACGAAGTGGAATGGCGGCGTGTATGAGCCAGAGTTTAGGTTGGTGTTGGTTATACCCCAGATGGTGTTGGGGTGCGCGGGGCTTTATGGGTTTGGGATTACGTTGGATGGGATGTTGTTTGGCAAGTATCATTATGCGGTGCCGTTGACTTTTTTTGGATTGGAGGTGGCGGGGATGGTGATTGGTGCGGTGGCGGGGAGTCTTTATATTGTTGATGCTTATCGTGAGTTTTTTCTTGTCCTTGGAGAGAACTTGGTGGGTGTTTTGTAGTACTGATTGCTGACTTGATTTTGTGAAACAGGTGATGTCGTGATCGAAGGCTTTACGGCCATGATCATCTTCAAGAACTTCTTCAGCTTTGCGTTGACGTTCAAGGCTTGGCCTTGGCTTATCCAGAGCAGTGTTAAGGCTGAGAAGATCTTTAATGCCTTGGGAAGTGTGCAGCTGGTTGTTTGCTTGCTTACTATTCCGCTGTGTAAGTTGACTGAGCGAATTGGGGACATGGATTGGCCACTTACTGACAACTTGATGCTCAGATATCTACGGAAAGCGCTTGCGAAGCTTCTCCTATCGCCACGACATTCTGGAGCTTCTCCATTTGCGATAGCCGGCTGGCGGCACCATTATAGTACACGATTTAATCTTTAATATGATACCCTCGTTTTTGTCTTGTACGAAGTTATGGAAGAGAAGATGTGGAGAAGTGTTCATGATGGATTTTCTGGATATGCACGAGACGCTGGTATGAATCAAATACACAGCCACCTTATCTTGTAAGGCCATCACCATCATGTGAAAACCTCAATGTGATCTTGTACCAAGCGGGTATCTGCTTTTCACTCGCTATAACACCCCCTTTTCTCGCTATCATACTCATAACAACATATCATGTCATCATATCAACATCAGCAACAACATCAACAACCATTCCCTCATCCCCTTTGACTTATTAAGCCTTCTGAACAGAAGAAGTATCCGAAAAGCTAGTCCCCTTAGCAGCCGGGACCTCCATAACCTGACTGGTACCCTGCTTTCTCCTCTTAGTCAACCTCAAACCACCAACGCCCAAAATCAGAGCCTGAAGACCAAGCACAACACCCAGGGTAACCATAGCACCAATGACACCAGCAACAGCATTGCTCATGCCACCCTTCTTGCTCTCAGAGCTCACGCTCGCACTCTCTGCCTCAGGGAAGTAAGCAGCGCACTGCCCTGTCTTCTCCCCACAAGCATCGCACCACTCCTTACTTCCTCCCTCCAGCGCAATCTTGTTTATCTCGCTCACAAAAGTCGTCCACGGCAACTCCGTCTTGTCCTGGCCGAACAAGGGGTAAGCCTTGGCGGGGTTGCTATCGGAGGCAGTGCCGTTGGCGAACAAGAAACGGACAAAGACTTCATCCTGATTAGGGGAAGAAGAAGAGGAGGTGGTGAACAGCTCAAAAGTCATGGAGCTGGCGTAGTCGACGATGGCGGTGAAGTCCTCCGACACGGCGGGGAGTTGGGAGAGGCCGAAGAAGGAGGCGAAGGTGCCGTAGGGGCCGAATTGGATGTTGAGCTTTTGGGAAGAAGAAGAAGAGATGGAGGAGTTGAGGGTGGAGACGATGTGCGAGGCCAGGACAGAGCCGGCGACGGCGCGGATGGGCGAGGAGGCGTTGTAGGCGAGGCCGAACTCGTGGATGTTGGCGAGGTCGGAGAGGGTTTGGAGGGTGGAAGGGGCGAGGAGATTGGAGGAGGGGATGGAGGCGTTGTGGATGATGGAGACGTGGATGTAGTCGAAGACTGTTGAGGGTTAGTTAAAGACACGAATGGGCTGAGGGAAGAAGTATGAGGGATACGTACTGCTGTAAGCGTTCTTGAAAGTGGCATTCTCGCTGGTGAAGGTCGACTGATAAACGGGAAGCAGGTTCTGGTAGAACTCCTTGGTGCTCTCCAGAAGCTCGAGGTACTCCTTGCTCTGGAAGTACGCCTGACTGCTGTTCACGGCAGCTGGGCACCCGCTGTTTCCCTGCAACCAGGCACTGGACTCGGCCTGGGTGCTGCTCGTCGCCGCCGCAGTGTTGACGGGAATGTATTGGTATCCGCTCAGAGGAGCCTCGATGGTGGTGCCATTGGCGAGCTTCTGAGAGTTGACCGAGCCAGCAGGAGGGTACAAGCCCTGGAGGAAGATGCCGGCGCTACCCTGGAGAACATTGTCGACGGGGGCAGTGACGGAGAGCTCAGTGAGATCGGCGAGGTCGGAGGAGATGCCGTTGATGCGGGTGGAGGACTTCTCGTCGATGTAGCGGGAGCGGTACCAAGAGCCGGAGAGGTAGACTTGCTCAGCACCGAGAGCAGTGAGCTTCGTTGGGGCATAGGCCTTGGTGGTGCGGTCACCGTGACGGCTGAAGATGTAGGCACCGAGGATGGTCTCGGCAGCCGTGGCCGCGGGGATGGAGGCGAGGAGAAGAGCTTTGGTGTGCATGGTGACTGACGGGTGGTATTATACCGAATTCCCGAGATGTGATGACCTATGCGATGGATAAGACCTCCAGTGACAGGCTTCAGAAGTCAGGAACGTTTTCTTAAAGCCAAGGGCAGATGAGTTTTATTTAAGCCAACCTAGAGACAAAACCCATGATAAGAAACAGAAACTATCACGCTGTTGCCCCTCATGTTCAACAAATGATCGACATGGTCGGAAGGAAAACAGCATGGCAAGCATGGCCAACCCCACTAGGGAAGCTTGTTTTTGGGCATCGAACACGGATTTGGCTTCTTTCTTTGTGAAGTGCCAGTGGACTGGACCAGAGAGAGTGGACAGCAGGCGCCACTGGAGATGCAGGTGTTGGCAGGGGGTGGCCAAGGATAGAGCACTTCCTCGGGGCATTTTGTGTGCCTCCGTGGAGTTATCGTGTTGTGATACGACCTTGAAAGCTGACTAGCTCGGGATAATTGTGGTGGTGTGAAGAGTGATGAATCATCACTTTGAGGGAAATAGCAAAATACAGGTATAAAACAATAAAGTACCGCGGAGAAACGATTCGTCTGTTGTCTAGACACAAGCAGATCTGAAAGTAAACAAAAGACACTCGAAAACATCCACATGATATCTGAACAGCAAATGTGAAATCCCATCAGATAAGCCCTATAAATTTGTCAAGGGCCCTGACTAACAGGTACTCTTCAGTGGTGGGGTATGTGATCGGGGTCCCGGGCTGCCCGGCAGCGGAGGTAAGACTTATCAGGTTCGGTGTGGATCACGAACCTGGCTCGGCCCGGGGACACATGGAACTCGCACCTCACAGTCTCGACCGATATCCGTCTCTGTAGCTGCTCATGGTTTGTCTGGAAACCCTCTTCAAGAATCTTTGTTTGATTTGCCTGACATTTGCCTGATAAAGCACCGAATTCGTGAACAGTAGCTGAGAAATATGCAATCATTTAGCACGCCTGCTCCGACCCAAACGCCTTGCAATCATGCCGCCGTGGCATGGCCCGATGGTATCACAAACGCTCCGGTGTGACAAATTGATAACATTTTCGGAATCCCATGTTTTAGAGCTTAGACTTTGGCTTTCTTCCGTCCTTCAGGTTCTTGCTGATCTGACCAGCAAGCAGGAAGTCGGGATACTCCATGCCTTCGTCAATGCCAATGTTGTTTCCTCCCTGTCGCCTCCAGCCAGCGCCATCAACGACGAGAGTGGTACCGTTCACGTAGTTACCGGCATCACTGAATAGGTAAACGGTAGCGTCGGCAATATCACGGCGGCTTCCCCATCTGCCGCTGGGAACAGCCTTGGTCATCTTCTGCTTGTCGACAGCGCTGCTGGCGAGACGCTCCATACCCTCGGTGCCCTCGATAGCACCGGGAGCAATCACGTTGGCAGTAATACCGTAAGGGCCGTATTCGAGAGAGACGCTGGCCATGAGGGAATCCACGGCGGCCTTGGCAGCGGCCACATGGGCCTGCAGGGGCATGCCTGTGTAGTGGAAGGTAGCGGAAATCGAGATGATACGACCGCCAGTGAGACCATTCGGGTTGGGGTTCGGGTTCCTGGCAGCGGACTCGATGAGGTAAGGGATAGTGGCCTTGACGGTGTTGAAAGTACCAATGGTGTCGATGTCGATGACAGTCTTGAAGGCGTTGGGGCTCAACCCGGCGATGGGAGCAATGAAGTTTCCAGCAGCACCAGCGATGACAAAGTCGATGGCTCCCAGCTCCTTGACGCAACGCTCAGCGGCCGCCTTGAGGTTGTCAAACTGCGGATTTGGTCAGCGAGCCTTCCTCAACCATGATTCATCCAAAAGCAACAACACTCACGTTCCTGACATCGACATTGCCAATGCCAATGACACGAGCTCCAGAGCGGACCTTGGCGATGTCTTTGGCAGCCTTCTCAGTCTTCTCCGGGTTGCGACCAATGATGCATGCGTCGGCTCCCAGATGGACCATAGCGCGAGTCTGCGCACTGCAGATGGTGCCGGCACCACCGGTGATGAAGAGCACCCGGTTGGCTGTGATGATGATTGTTAGCTACACTGTCTTTTCTGCACGAATTCATCCGGGACTTACCAAAGATGCCGGGCGCCCATACGGAGCTGAGATATTCTGATTTGGGGACACTCATGTTGGCTGTTGTTGACCGATGGAAGATGCAATCACTAACAAATAATTGTTGTTGTTGCTAATGGAAGCAAGCAGGCAAGCAACCGAGATGGATGGGGTATATAAGACAACCAAAATATCGAGACCAGATGCCAAGAGAACCTTCAACACCACGTAAACCGTTTCATTCGTTCCTTTGGCGAGTGCGAACTAGTGCATGGGGTCGGGTCGAGTGTCAGAGAAGGGATCTCCATCTTCGCCCCGTCCGTGGTGGTGGACTCGATGGTGGTCACTCGGCAGTGTCACCGGCGCTGTCACTTGTCAACTGAAGCTTTAGCACTTGTTCAGCGCTCGTTCAGGGCAGCTTCAGTTGCCGCCGGTACCTGCCTTCACAGTGCACGGTTTACCTCGGCTAAGACCCACCTTCTCCAGACTGCCGGTGGCCCAGCCTTGCGGTCCCCCACACCGCAGCACTGTCCGTTTAGCGAGCACACTGTGCGTCGCCCAGCGAAGTTCGGATGGTCTGCCGTTAGCGGATCGCATTTTGCCCCACTATAACCTGCCGTCTGCATCAACGCCTTCTTTTTTTGTCCAGCCTCGTCTTCTTTGATTCACGATATCTTCAACCTAACAGCCGCCCTTCCGTCTCTACATGAACAATTGTAGGAACCTGCACGTCCGAATTTTCGACGCGACTATAAACAAACCTTGAAAACAATCAACAATCGATCTTTCACTTCTCCCTCGACAACAATCCATCACCACCCTGTTGGTCATCCCACTTTCTCGTTTTCTCTGCGCATCCGAACCGCATCTACATAGGTTTGCGATTTATCACTGCGCACCTCACTCTCTCATTCTTTGCACACACCAATCTCTCACATACCACATTTACCATTTGCCCACCATGGACACGGCAACTGACGTACCAAAGAAAAGGAGAGCGCTGCCCTTCAAGCGCACCGTTGCACGCACACCAGCCAACGAGCCACCCCCAAGCCATGCGCCAGAGAACAATTCTGACGAAGATGATCCTCTCGCCTTCTTTCGGCGATCAAAGGACGTCTTTCCGATGGTCTTGGAGGACCTGGAGCGAGCAACATCAGAAGAAAAGGTGAAGCCTTCCGAGTCGCCAAAGGAAGGATATGTCAACAAGAAAAGGAGGGTGTCGTCCAATGCCGAAGGTTACAATGAAGCACCTATCGGCGCCAGTTCTTCCAGCGTATCGGCACCAAGCAGGACGTCTGCATCGCGCGTTGACTCGGATGATGACGACCTGATCATGGACGTCAAAGGCAAAGGGAAAGAGATCGTACGACCCGACAAAGCCCGGGTACCGACTCCCCGAAAGCCGCTTTCAACCACACCACGAAAGTTGGGGACACCATCCAAGAAACGCTTCGCCTTTAGCGACGACGAAGACGACGACGGGAAGGACGACCTCTACTCCCCGCACTCCAAGCGTCGCAACCCCGACCGCTTCTCTCCAAAACCCACCGCGCTCGGCCGCAGCACGCGGACTACTCAGCGCGGCAGCTCGCCGTTGGAAGGCTTCGAGACATCCTTCAACCTCCCCGGCGCCTCCTCCACCTCCAAGAGGAAACCCTTCCAATCTGCCGCCCTCGACTCCGACCAGGACTCAGACCTCGAAGTCTCCGCAGTCCGTCCCAAGAAGCGCTCCGCTTCTTTGTCTTCCTCCCCACCACCAGCACCATCCGCAGCCGACCCAGATAATGAAGCCACCACCGTCGCCGATAAGGCCGACGACGGCGATGACTTTGCCAAATGGGTCACCAAAGCCGCCGCGCTAGAAGCCGACCAGGCCAACTGGACAATCGACGTTCTAGTCACCTCTCGAATGCCGCACACCAAGCCGCTGACTGCCCGGCGACGGATGAAGCAAGGCCTGAAGCTGATCCTGGACACGTGGATCCGACAGCAGGTGATCAACGGTTGCGAAATCCCAGACGAGATATTGGGCAAGCTGTTCTTGACGTTTAAAGGGAACCGAATTTACAGCAACAGCACCATAGCTTCACTGGGCGTCAAGGTGGACGCCAATGGCGTTTTGCAACTGCCTCCTGGGGCTATGACTAGCAGAGAGGCTATGGAGGGGTATGTCATCCAGGGGAGGAATCCCGGGCTGGTGCTGGAGGTTTGGCACGAGGAGTTTTACGAGGATGAGCTCGCGAAGGAGAAGAGAAGGAGGGAGAGGGAGTTGGGGCTGATTGATGATGATGAGGAGGAAGATCAGCAAAGCGGAACTGGTGCGTCTGGTGCCAATGGGTGGTCCAGAGGTGGGAGTGAGGCTGCTGCCGAAGTCAAGAAGATGAAGATCAGGGTGGTGCTCAAGGCGAAGGACTTGCAGCCGCTGAAGATTGCGGTGTACGAGGATACGCCGGTCGGTACGATGGTGCAAGTTTTCCGGAAGCAGAGAGATATTGAGCCTGAGAAGGCCGTGGTGATTCAGTTTGATGGCGAGGAGCTGAGGGAGAACATGCTCGTTGGAGCTATGGATATTGAGAGGGACGAGACTAACCAATTTGAGGTCTACATCAAGTAGTGTATGACCTGAAGGAATGACTCGGAGACTGGATTTTGGGAGGCGCTGTTCGCACATTTCTTGCTATCTTGGGGCTGGGTGGTTGGAGTTTACAGGGTTTATTGCTTAGTGTTGTGACGCATCACAGCAGAGATCATACGGAGGTTCGGGTTTTTTTTTTTTTTTTTTTTTTTTTTTTTGAGGTTTATCAGGAAATGGACTATAGTACGGAGGCGGTACTCTAGCTCTTCAGCAGATACCCATATGCGTATTTCACTTTTTGCTACAGCTTGCCTTCACTTTCTCTTGAACAAGTGCCGTGGCTTTTACATGGAAGTTGGCCGGTCAGAGCAAGGAAAAGTGCCTTTGCGGTTCAACATGGCCGTATCCCAACTTATGACATCTGGATTCCCAAGGGTTTGACTATCTAGTAGTCTGTGTTTGTTGTTGTCTGTAAATGAGAAGACCAAGCCGTTTTTCAGGAGTGATAGCCTGGATACATTGGTGGCCATCATATTAGCTCTTCACATTTTGCTCGAATTGCCATAACCATGGATGGAACCTCAACAGACAGAGCACATGAATCCAGTTTCTCACATCACTTCTTACTTTTTGATAAGCAAGTACCGTGCACGATCTTTGTATGGACCTTGCCAGCCAATATGCACCAGCTCGCGTTTTGGTGGATATCTCTCTTGATTGTCTTCTCTTCTCATCCCCCGGGTATAGATCATAACCACACATTGAAGATTCGCAAAGCGGTAGCTCCCCAATATCCCGTCATTTCTCCTCCATTTTCGCACCATCTCCATATCATATACCTCGACTGACCGATCGAATCGTTCCATCCCGATCCCGATCCAGATTTCAAAGCCAAACAAACATGACTCCTAAACGCCAGTTATAGTTCCCTAAAATGCCATCCCCTTCCTTTTGATGAAGCCGCCGATTTTGTTGCGTGAACCGTGCACCCCTCCGCGCGTGAACCATTCATTATGTTATGTATAGCGACACCACTTGACATGACATCGTCCTTTCATCATGAAAGAAGAGCTTGAGCTTAGAATCTCTCCTTTTGCCTCGAGGCAATGATCCTGAGGTTGTTGTACACCTTGCCGGGCTGGTGTCCGAGAATGAGGGAGACGACGGACTCGCGGGCCATGCCGATGTTCTCGAAGGCGCCGAGGATGTGGACGCGGGAGCCGGCGAGGACGATTCTGGTTTTTGTGGCTGTTTTATCATCTTGTCAGCATTTCTGTTCTCCTTCACCATTTCTCCTCCTCCCGCATTAAACATACCGTTCTCAATCGCAAACTTGGTCTTTCCGTCCTTGCCCGCAATACGACCAATCGCACGTCCCAAAGCATCAGGGCCGAGGGTCTGACGGACATCCTTGACGTCGAAGGACTGGATATAGAGCGAATCGAGACGGAGCAGGGCAATGGCGTCGTCAATGTCGAAGCCCATGGCGAAGGCGGAGACGAAATCGGCGCCCATCTGCAGGGACTCGGGGGTGGTGGTGTGTCTGCTGGAGCGGAGCTCGACGCGCTTCTCCTTGATGTTCATGCGGACTTGGAGCTTGCAGTGCTCTACGAGTGGGGGGTAGCTGATTGATCGAAAACAGTCAGTCTTCCTTGCCCAAACAATTCACATGTTCCCGTGGTTTCCCTCACATCTTGGTCCAGTTGGCCTTGAGAGCCGACATGCGGTTTGGCGGGATGCCAATCTTCCTGGTCTCTGCGCGACGAATGATCTGGACGTCCTGGCCGGGGGCGAAACGGGGGCGGCCCTCCTCGTCGACAGCCATCTGCACATCTTGGTCGTTGGAAGGGGGAGCGGCGGCGCTGGGATCGGTGAGGTTGGCGGCCTCATTGACGTCGAGAATGAGCTCGTCCTGTTGCTCGGTCTGGATGGGGATCTGGGCGGTGGGAGCCTCGGCAGGCTGACGAAGTGCTGTTGGCGCAGGCATGTTGGGCGAGATGTGTTTATCGGTCGGTGATCGTGAAGGTGTCGAGTCGAGTTGTTGATCGAAGTCGGCGGTAGTATCCTCGGGAATCGGCGAACCAAGAGCGATGACAGATCTGTCGAAGAATTGGCGGAGGAGAGACTGGTGACGGGCGACGGGAAGCGGTGTCGGGATGCTGGGTTGCAGTCGTGAATTATGGAGATCTGGGAGTCGAGGTCTGCCTTTTTGCGCCGTCGGTCTCTAGAATTTTGATAGTGTTTATCGGTTTTGATAGCGCGGAGGGGAAATTCTTGACAAAAAGCAGTGGACCCACAAAAGAGCACCACAGCGAAGCTTATCGATTGGCTGGATGTGGTCGAGGCCGCTAGGACCCTTGCCAATCGCAACGCCCATGCACTAACATTCACTGAGTAATCCCTGTAATCACAAGGTTAGCGTCATTGACGCACTTTTGAACCTGGACAGGCTTCGACCGGCAGCTTTTTCAACCTCCAGGTTCTTGGTCAGAGCAGCACCATGTCATTCTAGACTCGGCCACCACCAAGCAACAACATCTTCCTCGAGAACCGACCATGGATACGACACCTAGCTGTCGTCACCACCATCGTCGCTGAAAAACGAAAAGAAACAGGTCCCTTCCTCCGTCGACAGTATGAATTTCAACAATGTCTACTAGCGCTACGACGACCCAGCTGGGCCGCCAGTTATGGTCTTCCATACGAGATCCTCACGTCACCTCGACTCTCTTCACAGCCGCGATACTGCTTCCAACATGTCAGCCATTACTTAACCGTCACCGCGTTGGCCTCGGCCACTCGACTTTGCTTGGGACACATCAGCAATACGGGCAACAGCAGAGCACGCGACAATTTACCTCTTCCGCAAGTCGCTTTTTCTCTCCAGCAACAAAGTCGCAAAGACTACACTATCAACAGTCACAACCATCCCATAATGTCCTACGAAGCTGTACCTCTGGAGGTCTACTCCTCCTTGGGCTCACCACCAGCTCCTCTTCAACGAGTGCTGTAGAGACATCCGCGCTATCCGGCAACGCCGCGCAAAAGGCAAAAATGAGCCACCTGACTCGCCAGGCTCTGCTCTTGCGAAGGATACGAAACACCACAACCACAACGATATGTATAGCAGGAAAGCGATATCAAAGTTCTGGCAAAGAGACCAAGGGCGATCATGACGAGACCAAGCCCGAACCCAAGGCTTCTACAACTTCCCCTCAGCAAAAGCCCGATCAACCACAGGAACCTCCACGTCCCGAGACGACACTCGGTCCTGGTCCCCATTCGACTCCTGAGCATGAATCACTAGCAGATTCCATGTCCAAGTACCTTCATCTGCCTCATCTTCCCCATCTCCCTCATAGGCCAACAAAGGAGGAGCTTCTGGCGGCAGCAAGTGGGTTCTGGTCACGGCTCAAGGTCCGATTCAAGTGGTTCTCCATCAGGAGTATGCGCCCCTGGAACGCCGACGAATGGGGAGCGTTTGTGTCCTTCTTCTTGTTCGGCCACCTAGTCTGGATTCTTGTGGGAACGACTACCTTCTTCTCCCTCATCATCCTCTTCATCAACACGGTGTTTGCCCAGGAAACGCTCGCCAAGTGGATCGGAGACTACCTGACCCAATCTGCTGGACTTACTGTTGTCTTCGAGTCGGCTATTGTGCCCAAGTGGGGTGATGGTGTCATTACTTTCCGCAATGTCTTCGTTTCTCGGAGACCTGGTCAGCTCAAGTCTTCCGTCAAGAAGGGTTCTTCCGAAGCTGCGGCCGAGGCAGCAGCTGCTAAACAAGCCGCCGAGCAAGAAGGCACTGCCGTGGAAGAGGACGATGGCAATTACACCCAGTTCGACGTCACTATTGACACCGTGAACGTGGCTTTGTCATTCCTTAAGTGGTGGAACGGAAAGGGTCTCCTCAAGGATGTCGAAATAAAGGGCGTCCGAGGCGTTGTTGACAGGACTTCGGTTGTCTGGGGCAACGAGGACCTCAACCCTCTTGACTTCAGACAAGAACATAACCCTGGCGACTTTGAACTGGATCACTTCAAGATGGAAGACTTGCTGATCACCGTCCACCAACCGGGCGGTTTCCGGCCCTTCTCCGTTTCAATCTTCTCCTGCGAGCTTCCTCAGCTACGAAAACAGTGGCTATTCTACGACTTCCTCTCAGCATCCCATATGTCGGGCTCATTCGATGGATCGCTATTTACCATTCATCCCAGACAGATCCATGGTGTGTCCTCCGCAGATAACGGCCGTCACCACCAAGAAGAGTTCGGTTCTCCCTCAGCCTGGAAGAAGTTCTCTAGACTAAGGATTGATGGACTAAAGATCGACCACCTGAACCGCGGTGTCGAAGGACCGTTCGGTTGGATTTACGAAGGCAACGTGGACATTGTCGCCGACGTCATGTTCCCCTCCGATCCCGAAGAGGGTCTAAGCAAAGTCGTCGCCGATTTCTACGACAAGATGGAAGAAGCCGTAACCAGCAACCGCTACCTCAAGATCCTAGACGGCAACATCTCTCCCAACAGCCGAATCAACACCGACAACACCAACAACAACAGCCCTACCCTTGAAAGCGGGCCAATCCCCGACTCTGCCTCTGTCATCGACCTCACCGGCCACCACGACGAACTCCCCACCTCCGACCAGCACTTTCCCCCCTTGATCCCTCCCGCGACCCCCAAGGAGCCGGCCCCCATCGAAGAAACCCCCTCTTACCTAGTCATGGACCTTCGTATCCACCTCAACGACGTCCGTGCCGCCGTTCCTCTGTTCAACAACCCGCACATGAGCTATGTGAACCAAGCCCTAGTGCGGCCCATCGTCGCCTACATCAACGCCAAGCGCACCTACATCCCCATCAGCTGCCGGATCGTGAAGCGACTGACGGACTTTGATGGGGCCTGGACCGTTTGGGATTGTGGCCTGATGGATGATTTGGGCGCTGAGGTGTACAGTGCCTTCGCAAGGAACGTAGAGGATCAGCAAAGCAGAGTGAGGAGATTCAAGCGCGTGGGACTCTGGACGGTTAGTCTAGTCGTGCATGCGTTGTTAGCAGGCGTGGCGGGGGATTTGATGTGAGTAGTCATTGCATATGACCCTCGCTCAAGTTATAGACTTTTGCCTGTGTTTTATCAGGCGGATAGTTGAGAAGTCCTGTTTGTGACGAAACGGAGTTGTGTACTATCCTTTCTCTCTCTCTTCTCTACTTTACCGTTGAGGGTTCTTAAACCTTTCCAAGCGGTACTTTACTGTACTATACATACATACATACATCTATGGCTCTGAACAAAACAGGCGCACGAAGAAACAGGCAGGTAGGCAGGCAGGCAGGTTATGGTTATGGTTATGGATAGGAGGGTGGAGGAGAACTGTTTTACGCTCTTAATGACCCGGACGGAAAGATTAACTGGCTGGAATCATATAAAGGCGGGAGGCGGGTTTTTTTTTGAGTGTACGGGTTTTATTGTTAGTTGATGATGCACATCATCACGACCGGAGTTTTAGTGTTTTTGGTTAGGGTACAACAACATTGTTTGAAAAGTTCACATGCTGTTCATGGCTTGGGTATTCACTTGTCTTGTGTAAAGCTCCGAGATGGTTACTGAAATAGACAGTATATGATCGTATTGTCAAGCATGAAATCGACAGAAAATCTCACATATAGTACGCAATCTAGGCTTTCTTGACACAATGCTTCGCCTTCACTATCGAATGCTCTATAAATCTTGCCCATGCTAAATGGTATCTGCCAATTTTGCCCTCCTCCACCCCATTCGCGACTCGATCACTGCCCAAAGAGGCGTTCGTTCACCTTTTACCTGGCCTGACTAATGACGCCCGCTGCTCTCTAACCATCCAATCCAAGACATCATGCCACTAAACCATGCGTCCGGACGCCGGACGCGCCGTGACCGTTGCGCGGGTGTCGTGGTAGTCTATGCTTCTTTTTTTCACGCCATCAAACACACGCAACCGCTACTTCTTGCTTCGCTGAACGCTCCCAGATAGGGATGAGGATTCTACCCGGTGATAAGGATGGTTCTACATCCTTTTAGGGGGAGAGAGGACTCGAGGCCTCTCTTCCACACGAAGCGGACGATGGTGATTTTTCGGTGGAAACCTTTCACATGAAGTCATCACTAGAGAAGTAGTTAGCAACCATATACAAAAAGGCATATCTCCACCTCAAGGTAACTTACTCTCCGAAAGCATCCTCCTCGTAAGTATCGTGAGCCTCAGCAATGGCACCACCACGACCGACACCAGCAAGCGAGGTCTTGGTCTTGGCAGCCTTGCTCTTCTTGCCACCCTTCTCGGCAGCCTTCTCCTCCTTGAGCTTCTCGTTGCTGAGAGCAGTCAGGGTGCTAGCAATCTTCTTGATCTCGTCGCTCTTGAGGTCCTTGGCGAGCTGCTTGGCGAACTCCTGGAGGAAGAGGGTGTAGTGCGGCTTGGGCGAGAGCTTGCCGATCATGGGGCCGAGGGTGGTGCGGAGGGTCTCGAACTGGGTCTTGGTGGTGGGGTTGAACAAGGCAAGGGTCGAGATGTCGATGGTGTTGTTGGGGTCCTTGGGGTCGATCTGCACAATGGTGCCCTTGCTGACGACCTTGCGGTCGTTGCTGATGCCGATGCCGGCAAACAGGTCCTCGGCGTGCTTGAGATCGGACTCCTTCTGCTCGCGGCGGAGGCGCTCGCGGCGCTCGGCCTCGGTCTCCTCCTCCGCGTCCGAATCCTCGGCCAGCT